>LGRX02033118.1:129139-195682 GCA_001247695.2 Cymbomonas tetramitiformis | reverse complement strand
CTCTTGCACGTCGCTCTTTAATTTCAGCCTTAAGCTGCTTCTCAGCTTTCGGAAATCTAGCTTTGTCAACTTTCAAAGCTGTAAAACCTACTTTCAGATTCTTCAACCTTGCGTCACTCTCAGCTGCGAAAATAGCTTCACGAAAGCGTTCCCCTTGGTTGTTCGCTGAGTTCGCCCAACGGTATATGTTTTGGAACGGAATTCCAGTCATCTTCGCGACGTGTTCCCCTGGAGAGGGCATATGAGACTGGACGCATTCGTCATAAAAGCGAAGAGCTGCGGCTTTTTCAGCATTGTCGTACCTAACACGCTTCAGCGCACCCTTGGCTAGCGAGGGCATTTTTCTTTTCTCCTCTGACGATCCTGGCACGAATACAGGAACGACAGGTTGAGGTGGAGCGTGTGGTGACAACTTCGTGGAATCTCGGAGCACCATAGTTGTCGATAAAAACTCGCGGGTTTGAGACCCAAAGACGCTTCTCTGAAGAAAGACATTCGCATTCACCTCTATGTGATATGCGTGCTGTAAAGTGATGCTCACTGAATCAGGGTTCACACGAAGAGAAACATAAACATGCCGTCCGACGTCTGCGTCCAAGACAGCTTTTCGGTGGCTCAGGAGGGAGGTCGTGTCCTCATGGGAGGATGCGAGACGTGAGAGGAAGCTGCATTTTTTGATATGGAGCGCTTGAGCTGGCGCGTGAGTGAATGTCTTCGGACAAAATGTGCACGCGTAAGTACGCACACCAGACGTCGGCGCGGAAGGGGGTGGCACGCTCTTAACCTCGTGGCCAGTAGCAGTCCGAACGTATTTGACGAAACCGTGATCGAAGAGCCGAGACGTTGTCAGTTTTCTCACTTTTGCTATCGGTGCACGCTCCTCACGACTTGGGGAACCTCGAATCTCGAGAGTCTCTTCCACTTCAGGAGACACCTGCGGAAGAGTCTCGTCTGGCTTTTCTGTCGGAGTCTCGGGCGCGTCAGCGAGAGTTGGGGTCTCCGAGACTTGGGCTCCTTGGACGGGCTGATGAGTCTCAGCAGTAGGTGTAGGAGTAGGGACAGTACGCTCCGGGCCGTGGGTTTGGCCATACAGATTCTTCTTTAAGAGGACGGCTTTGATGTCAGAAAATTCATCTTGTGTGAGTAGTCCTTCCCTAACATCACTAAGAAGTTGCCGCAATTGTGAACGGGTCGCATCGTCCATGACGGCAGTGGGCGGTTTTTTCGAAGTGAGGATGTGCTGCGAATCCAATACGAGAAAAACTGAATTTTCACTCTTAAGGATGAGAAAAGCTAGTTGGCAAAAGAAGCGGTTTTCTCTTATTTCATTGGCTCTCTTAGGTACCGAAGTCAGGGGCCGCGTTTAGAGAAAATGGGTCGCTCACCCGAAACTGCTTTTATTGGTTGACTCTTACTGTATACTCCCTTGCCACAACCTGACCGGCTCACTTGCAAAAGTTGCTTCACCAACATTTGGCTACCACATGCTACCACGGATATTTACTTCACCTCCTGGGCCAAGTGGGATTTTTTATAAAGTAAAGCAAAGTAAAGAGGTTGCTAGATTGATTCAAAAAAATACTTGAGAATAGTGTGTACACAAAATATTAATACTTGCTATTACACTTATGTACACCTGAAGAAAGTTGTCTATTCCTTAGCTACGCATAATCCGCACAACCATGTTCCTGCTGGGATCTTGCTTAGGCTTGGACGCAAGCAAAAAATATGGAAGCCCTTATTGCACACGTCGCATAACAGCATTTCATCTCCGTTGTCTTCTTCACCGCACAGTTCGCACGACAAACTTTTAGGAACTTGCTGCGAGCATCTTGCTTCCATGTCTAGCTCTGCCATCTCGCGCGCTCGCTTGGATGCTTCCCGTTTCAGTTTCGCGGTGATCTTCCCAAGGGGTTGCCTTTTCAAGGCGCCAACCGGTTTTCTCGGGCGTCCCACTTGTGGGTGTCGGCCAATTATGTCGAGATGTTTTTCAAGAGGCGCCTTAAACTTCCCTTTGAATAAGCCAACAGCAATACTACATGCACACGTGACGCTCTCCGCGTAGATAGGGCACATACACCAGTGGTGCCCAAATTCGGTGACCTTATTAGCGTCCAAAGGTCGTAAGATCACAAAAGACTTGTAGGTGTTCATGAACTGCTCGAAGGTGACAACCGTCGCTGGAGGGTGTTCAGGGTCGCGCATAAGGGCGAGGAACTTTACCACAAGGGGAGCAATCTCTTTCCTTTTATCCGCGATAGTGGAACCACTCAACTTCTCGAAGGTCTTAAGGGAGGGAACGACATATGAAGGACGGTCTGTAACCCCCAAGACGCCGGTCGTGCGCGTCATAAGCTCGAGCATGTTGTTGTCAATCATAAGTAGCGCCTCCCGCCAAATAGCTTGTGTGATAACTGGAGTCATAGGTATTGGGTGTTGCCCGTCGTATATCGTCTCCTCGTGCATGTATTTTAGCGCAGAAGGATGGAATACCTCGAGTTGGAGTTGCTTACGCATTGTCATCTCGTCTTTCACGTGTCTATTCACGCACTCGGGACTATTCTGCGTAGATTGGATCCCTTCTGGCATGAAGCCGAGAACCCACCCACCCCACTTGCCCCACCAAGTCTCCGCGAACCAGTTGCAAATATACTCTTCATCACGCTTGTATAGTTCGATGAAGAGCTTGAATGCACTATCACGAGCACCAGCGATGGTGATGTTGTGTAGTTCCGTAACGCCATGCTTGAAGCCGTTAACGTTATGAGCGTCGTTGAAAAGCGCGGTCTTCTCGTTAAGCTTCATCATGCAATGCGACCAACATATCTCTTGCTTAACCCCTTAGCTGCGACACGTTGAGAATTCTCAACAAGGCCTCGAAAATGAGAGCGTGACTTACCATGAAACTGCATATGCGCGGTTGGCGCATCGAATATTGTAAGGTTTGTGGGTGCGCTCATCATATATGGCTACAGGTTAACCAATAGTATAGCACATATACTAGTGCGATATATCTCTCACGTGTTAGTATTTGCAAACCCAAATTTGTCTATTTGTGTCATTTTGCGCTTAAATTTGGCTTTCAAAAGTAGCTAACCAAGCCATAAACATCCCGTATTGGTGGCTACTGCCCGGAGCTTCAGTACTGTTACAAGTACCGTAGTAAAATAGACGTAGCCGGCATTAAACTTGGTCATATAGGTCAAACCACATCTCAGAAAATTCATTTATGACCCTTTTGAATTTCTGAAAACGTGTATACATGCCACCATCAAGTTTAAGGTGGTGTATTTTGAGCGCGCTTTCGATGGGTAAAATGCCTGAAAATAATTTATTTTGCTCAGTACTGTTACAAGTACTGGACACTATAACCCTTGAGAGACCCTCATGCGAGGCCTTGGAGGTCAAACCAACCATCATGTTTCGATATTGGAAGGTATTGAAGATATCTAGCGAGTCACTTGCGTGATTGATATGAATTTGGGCCCGCGCGGTGATGGAATATGACCCACACCCGCCAGAAATCCGAAATTCGCTTTTTTCAAGGACGAAAATTATTGAATTGGCTCCGCGCGAACGTGTGACATAAGAACATAAGTCACAGTATGGCGGTCGTGAAGGCTTCTAAAATTCGATATACATGTATAGATGACAAATTTACTTGCTCATGGCCTTTCCATATGCATAGCATGCATTAAATGCGTCATTCCTATCGCCAAGCGTGGTTGTTGGCGGCCCCTCAAACATATCATTTTCCGCACACCCAAACCCAAACCCTAAACAGCCATAACTTCCTCAATACTTGGAACTGTGTGACCTATAAAGTGTTATGTGACATTTGTGTGCATTATGCACGATAGGAATGTAAAAAATCTGTATGTGTATGGCTGTAACACCCAAATTTTGAGCCAGGACTGATTTCAGCTCCCCTGTAGTGCCCCCTCCCATGCTAAATTCCCCGAAAATTATTTCCCCCTACATTATGCCACAAAATTAGTTTCGCGTAGTCCAAAATATTATTTTGAATCATGTTTGGGCGATGTACGGCGCTTGGGTACCCGTTGGGATGATTACGAGCATGCTACTTGTGTATGCGTACTGGTACTCTGTCTACCGGGCCCTAGCACCTCGTCCCCACCACTCAATCATGCACCTCCATTATCAACCATGCCCAAATCAGTACGTCTCGTAGTCCGAATTATCATATCAAATCATGCCCGTGCGATATATGGCGCTAGGGCGCCCGTTGGGGCGATTCCTAGCATGCTACTTGCGTACGCGTACACCTGTGCTGACAGCGAGGTCTTAGCGCATGACCGACACTCAGCCATGCATCCCCGACAACCTATAGGCCCAGTTTAATGCTGGTTATAGTCCAAAATATTATTTTGAATCATGTTTGGGCGATGTACGGCGCTTGGGTACCCGTTGGGATGATTACGAGCATGCTACTTGTGTATGCGTACTGGTACTCTGTCTACCGGGCCCTGGCACCTCGTCCCCACCACTCAATCATGCACCTCCATTATCAACCATGCCCAAATCAGTACGTCTCGTAGTCCGAATTATCATATCAAATCATGACCGTGCGATATATGGCGCTAGGGCGCCCGTTGGGGCGATTCCTAGCATGCTACTTGCGTACGCGTACACCTGTGCTGACAGCGAGGTCTTAGCGCATGACCGACACTCAGCCATGCATCCCCGACAACCTATAGGCCCAGTTTAATGCTGGTTATAGTCCAAAATATTATTTTGAATCATGTTTGGGCGATGTACGGCGCTTGGGTACCCGTTGGGATGATTACGAGCATGCTACTTGTGTATGCGTACTGGTACTCTGTCTACCGGGCCCTGGCACCTCGTCCCCACCACTCAATCATGCACCTCCATTATCAACCATGCCCAAATCAGTACGTCTCGTAGTCCGAATTATCATATCAAATCATGACCGTGCGATATATGGCGCTAGGGCGCCCGTTGGGGCGATTCCTAGCATGCTACTTGCGTACGCGTACACCTGTGCTGACAGCGAGGTCTTAGCGCATGACCGACACTCAGCCATGCATCCCCGACAACCTATAGGCCCAGTTTAATGCTGGTTATAGTCCAAAATATTATTTTGAATCATGTTTGGGCGATGTACGGCGCTTGGGTACCCGTTGGAATGAACATTTGCATGCTACTTGAATCACGTTGGATCGCTTGGAATATAATAGGTTTTCACATGGAAGGTGGAAGTTTACAACAATATATACAATTGGTATCATGATACCAAATTGTTCCATGATATGTGAGTGATTAGATATGATGTCTGCCTTCAATTTGAATGCTTTCCCACTTGATTCGGCGGTGTGGTGTGCCTGGAAAAAATTATTGAAAGAGGCATGTCATTTTCGACATATTTGTCAAGCAGGTAATCCGGAAAATCACTGCCCATTGTGTTATATACGTCCAGTGAGAAGCCTCCAAGTGGAATATCGACCAATGGAGCATATGGCAAATTAGTTTAGGTCATAAATGTGCCAAGATATGGATGGTAGCCCAACCGAACCAACGGAGATGCCTGAAAAAATTCGCGGGGATTCAGTACTTGTAATAGTACTGAACACGATTTCAGTACTATTACAAGTACTGCCGGGCAGTAGCCATTGGTAAGCATATACGTGGCCATGTGGAAATATACGATAGAAATGGATCCCAACGCCAGTCTCGCATGCAACATGGGGTATTATATCAACACATAGTCTCATTTTATGAGCAAAATCACCTGAGTTTTAGCTTAAGTATGGAAAACATTTCTTAAGTGAGGAAAACATTTGAATCCAAGTGTTTTTTCGGTGTTTTTTTTGGCCATTTTTGGTATTTTTTGGCACATTGGGCGGTATTAATGCGTACTATGGATTAGGGATAGTCTAACATGTTAATTTCCGCGATATTTTACCATGATACAGGTCAATAAGACTGCAGTCACGCATCGTACACAAGACGTATGCGTAATTTCTATGCTCAAAATACTCAAAATTTTGGTTGGATAATCCATATATCTCGAGATATACGATAGATATAGCTATACCATGATTCGTTGTGGCTTATTTGATGGTCTCCTATAACATACATGATGTCGTATGCGTGCATGCGGCCATGATCACGCAATACTTTGAATTGTCCCCAAACCACATATTTTTACAAAAAATTCCAACCGCAACTAAGGGGTTAATCTCTTCCGCGACAAGTGTACAGTGGTCCGTTGGTAACTTCAAATGCTCTAGAACGTGCGTGATGGTTTCCGGAAGCTTGGCGTTAGCGTTGAAGAAAGCGAGGGAGTGATCCAAAGTATGATAACGAGGTTGCCACACTTTCTGGAAACCAAGTTGCATAGCCGCGATCAAGCAAAAGTCCACTATTTGCGAAGCATAGGCGTCCTCGTGCGATTTGATGGCGAGCGCCCCGAGACGAAAACGCTTATCCAAGTAGGAAGACCCGTTGCATTCAAGGGGTAAGCCTTGCCAGTTCGTCTTGTACGTGTCGTCGCGTGAGCGGTGATCCTTTGCGAGAAGTACCTCGAGTTTCCCCCAAGTGGTGTAAATCACGCACCACCTTTTGCGTTTCTGCGCTGCGACATAATCGTTGACGAGTTCGGTGTAGTTCTTGTACAGGGCACGCAAGTTCAACTTCCCTTTGTAAAACCTTTTCGAACGCGTACTCCACCCTTGGACGACAAGCATGTACTCTAAGATATGCACGAAGTACTCAGCAGACTCGCAAGCAAGAATTGAGTTGAAATGTGCTTGAAGGTTCCGTTCATAAACGGAAAAGTCTTCATTCCAACCCGCCACCTTCCAAGTATTAAGCTCATCTTGGGTTGCTTGGGCTTCGAAAGGAATAGGAGGCAGGGTGTTCGCGGAATTCTCGGCGTAATGTTCCACGGTTTCGAATAATAATAATAATAATAATAATAATAATAATAAAACATTTACGCTAGCAGAAGGGACAAAGTCCTGAGAGTGCGGTAACCCTGCAAAGCAGGCTAGTGAAACCACTAGGGGCTACTCCCTCTACTATAGCGCGCCCACAAAGGGGCTCAACCCACTTTTCAGCAGGGTGACATCTAGAGAAAAAGCTAGGTGCTAAGCAAAAAACTCTAGAAGGTGGAGAAGCAGCCGTGGCCGGGTGAGTGGAGGGGTGGCTGAATCTGAGCGGCGGGGAGGGAAGTCGAAGAATTAAGGGGGTATTTGGAGACGTTGAGGAAGGGGTCAGGGTGGGCGGGGGAGAGGGGGGGTGGTGGGGAGGGGAGGGGGGGGGCCCCTCCCTAGGGGACGGGGAGCCACCTTATATTGCAAGACTTTTGAAAATTACTGCAAAAGGGTTTGAAGAAAGTCGTTTGATTGCTGCACAGCTTCTGTTTCGAAGCCGCTCGGATTGAGTACTTGTCCTTCAAACATGCAAAGCGTCCCCGCCGTTTTGCGATCGGTCACGGGGATGGCCAACAAGTTGGAGGTCTGGCAAACCTCCATGAACTGACCGCAAGTCTTTATGGTTTTAAGCCCCAAGATTTGTTTGCGATTGTTGTACACAAAGTTCTTTATGACCTTGTAATCAAGGTCGTCATCGGCTTCCATGGCTGTGGTGACTGTGGTACTAAGCTTCTTAAAAATGGCTTTAGGCGGAAGCTTTTCGTGGATCGCCTCCTTACACTTGTCCTTTACAACTTTCGACATACCCTTTCCTATGAAATTAGTATGGTCGTGTGTCCCACGGGAGTACAAGTTGCATGTAACAGTAGGGCCTAAGGTCGTCCCCTTGACAATTTTATAGTGAACTCCACAACCGTGAGTAAAGTTTAAAGCACACTTGAAGTTTTGAGTCACGGCAGAGGTTTTTTTCGATTTATATTGCTTGTTAGCCATGGTCACACCCTCAGGGCTCAAGGTTGCCATCATCTCTTGGCACTCTACATAGGATACACCGTTCAAGACCGTACTCCACACTATGGGGACACGGGTACGCTTCCCCTTCCCCTTAGGTGCAACGAGGAAGTCCTCTTCTTCCTCTTCTTCTCCCTCCGAAGGATATATATCGTCCACATTTTTGCCCGGGCTTGTGAACTCAAAGCCGTCGGGCTCAGCCATGTTATTTTCCTCTCGTTTGGCTACGCGACAACTCTTCGCATGGCATGGCGATAGCTCAACAGGTACAACGTCATGGATGCATGCACCGGTCATAGCCGGATGACATCAAGAAAACTTATTCTAAATTAACGATGAAAATGGGTTATTCTAAACTTATGAAACAATATTCTAAATTAAATAGCCTACCTCGTTTGGGCTAGTCCCCCCTGTAGACAGTACAGTCAAGCGCGCACCACTGGAGGACCCCCTGATCTCCCCCAGGCTGACAAAATCGTACGACGAGCATTGCAGATCATTGACTACTTGGAGCCAAAACATTGGTTCATGGAGAACCCCAGAGGTCGCTTCCCCAACGCGCTGCGGCTTCGCCCCATGATGCGCCAGCTTCCTCCCCCGCTGGTGTGTACCTACTGCATGTACGGTACGCAGTACATGAAGCCCACCTGCATATGGACGAACTCAGCACCACCCACGCCCCTGCTACGCTGTACTGCTTCGACACCGTGTGCGTGCAGATGGGCAACCGGTGCTCATCCAGAGACTGCTCAGCTGGGACCTCATCCGCAGCAGACTGGAGCGGGCCAATCCGCGAGCGTATATCCCGTGCCAGCGCTCCTGCTGCGACAACTTTTCCGACATTTACGCCTCCGCAAGACTGAAGACCCGCTTTAGATTCCAAGCGGCACCCTCCTTCGTGAAAGTGGTGCCCTGGTAGCGGCAGGCAAGTTGTGCTCGAAGAGGAACCAGAGAACCTAAGAACTGGAAACAGAAAGGAACCAGAAAACCTAAGAACTGGAACTTAGATGGGTACCTTAGCGGAGTGATCCCAGGAGGTAGACCACTCCTAAGGGGGGGAGAGTTGTGCCCGGAGGCACAGCGTGAGCCGATATGCCTATGCGTCTGTATGTGTGTCATCGGGGGTAATCTGGGATTGGCACGATGACAGTGAAATTGGGCTTGAAATCACGATGAGAATGAGTACCAGATGTCCGGGGTATGACAGTATGACACTATGACACTATGACAGTATGACACTATGACACTATAGTAGTATGACAGTACTGTGGGGGGTGTCATCGTGGCACTCAGTCAGACCCTCGAAGAATGGTCAGATTCGCATCGGGGTTGAAAAGACAATGAAATCGAATATCAGATGTCAGGGCTATGACAGTATGACAGTATGACAGTATGACAGTATGACAGTACAGTAGTATGACAGTACTGTGGGCAGTCATCGTGTCAGTCTGTCGACATAGCATCTGAATCGAGAATGACGAATCGGAATTAGAAATGAGATCGGATCGGGAATTGAACGTTGAGCCGAAGTGTGACATCGGCTGCCGAGTGGTTGACCCTGCAACCTGAGTGACGAGTGAATAAGTGGAGCACTTGAGAAGTGTTTAGCCTTCAGAACTCGGAACCGAATTATCGTTTGTACCTCAATCTGGCCCTGATCCAGTATATTATAAAATCCGAATTGTGTACCTTTGCACGTTCAATCAAAAACATATCTCCGAGCATCTGTCGTAGTGCCCCAGGCACATAATTTATCTAGGTGCCAAAGGGCACATCCCCGTCATCACCTGTTCAGAAGGATGCTCAACCTATCTCTGAGCAGAATTCCGGGGCTGCCTCTGGTGGCTCTCGAGCCCGAGGTGTGAAAAACAAATCTAAGCCGAAGGGTCAACCTGACAAGTCCGGAAACGTCGACAGTGATGACGAAGCAGAATTGGCTCCTCGGAGGAAAAGAGCAAGAGGCAACTAGATAAGCTAGAGGGCAATTAATGTGCTGATTCCCTGATTAGGATTTGTATAGGTGGCAGAGTATGACTGATGCTAACCGAAGCATGCCAGATCCATCAGATATTTGGGATGCGCGCCCTGAGAGTATGCGACATGAATTGAAGCCCAGTGGAGGCTGTTCTAGCTTAAAGTAATTATTTGGAAGAGCTTTGTCTCACCCTGTCAAAATACTGGCAAATCCTTCCTGACATAAAGATATTGCAATTGTCCGATTGTAGCCGTGTTCACCACCCCTCTCCATCATCCCTTTCGAGCCTTCTCCCATGGCTCGATCACGTCCCCCAACCGCATTTTTGCCCTCATCCCACTCACTTTCCCTACGTTGACACACTTGCTCTCGTGGTGCTGCGCCGCTTTAGGCTTTGGTCCCGCACGGGCGCATTGGTTGAGCTTGCTCGTTTGGGCGGCACTTGACCTCGGCATCATCCTTAACTCCGCCGCCTCCGCTTTCAAGATGCATGAACCGAGCTGTACATGTCACCCTGCCGATTTAGTTCTTACAACTGTTACTAGGCTATCGTTCATGCGGAGAGCCGCGTCTAGATAGACTGAGACAGGTCCCATTGGGCCTGGTAACATTTGTATTCCCTCTAGATAGGGCTTAGGGTGGACTGCAACATCCTCCCTGTGACCGCTCAAACCTTCGAGGTGAGGTGGTGCCATGAGGGAACTGACTTTATGTCACTATGACAGTCAGTGTCCCCAATGTGTCACCCCTCACTGTGAATATCTCTTGTAGCCTGGCACTACCGACCGCACCGTTCGGCAGTCCAGCTCGGCACAGCGATACCCTAATAAACCACCTCCCGTATTTTATTATGTCAGCTTTTGCCTTCACCGGATGTCTTGTGCTGCTGCTTGTGCATATATCTTATATGTATTACGGCAAGTCACTTTTGCTATCAGTGTGAGGTGCATACATGCACACCACCACGTTCACCCTTGTTCCCGTAAGCACTAACCGACCTAGCACTTGATCCCACTTGATAGTATGTCCCTTCACGTGTTTCCGACACGCCTCCTTGCTCACATATTGGCAAATAACCGTCGGGAACTTTGCTTTGGAAGTTTCCTTGTCGTCTCTGGCCTTCGTGGCGTCGTTGCTTAACTCACTTATGTCGTCAAGCGATGAATTATTCTGGTCCACATTAGCGTCTTCTGAGTTATCGTTATCGTTTCTTGTTCGCTAGCACATTCCTTGTCGTCGCCTTCCGGCTCGCTTTCTAGGTCACCTTCCGTAGTCGGAAGCTTTCGTTTCACGCTTTCGTTCACTAGGCGCATATTCCGAGCAAGCGCGGCAGCTTTGCCTGTCTCGAATTCATGTTTATAAATTATACTTTCCGAATATAATGAATGCAAGCGACAAATTTCCGTTTTCGGCGGACTCGGAACACATCTTCAAAAGTGAACCGCCTCAACTCAAGAAACCGAATTTGTGGCTTCGATAGGTCCGCGCAGCTGACATATGTTACATGCGCGGACACGGAAAATGTGGACGAGGAAAACACACGCGCGGAGTGGTGACACACAACGCGTGGAGTAATCACCGGACACCCAAATCATTTGCCTACGCGCACACTGCTATTAAAACATTTGCCTGCGCTCATACTGCGATGTTCGGCATTTGCCTACGCGCATACTGAAGTTAACCCATTTCAAATTTTCGAGTGCTCCTAAATCGCTATTTCCACACACGCTAAGGCGAGCATATGCCCATTTTCCAAGTTGAAATTGCATTTTTAAATGGGCCAAAACGTAAAATACCCGCCTCTTTGCATAACGAAGATGTTGCAAAATGGCAATTATCACTTTCATCAGATCTGGGTCGTGCAAGTGGTCATAATTCGCACAATTTGCACCTTATATCGTTCAAGAATGCCTAAGCATGTAGAAAAATATATGTTGCGACTTTGAGGCCCATTTCGGGTCAGAATTTAGGGGGTTGAAGTTTACACCTGTCCAATGTCTCATATAAACACACGCACACAGCATCTCAACCATACACACTAATAAACAATTAGACAATTCCATGCATCATACTAATTAGGTGAACTTATATTTGTCATTCCGCCTGAAGATGGAGGATATGCAACAAGTTACAATCTACTTTGGCATTCATATCCATGCACTCTCTTTGGCAAAACAACACATATCTCTTAGTTCGGTTTTCAAAAAAGGTTGCTTGCCTGCCGTTGGAACCAGCAACAATAATATTCACGTGAATACTACTATTGCTGGTTACCATCACCAGACCCACCTTCAGGAGACTAGTGGCGCGTCTATGCCAATGAAAGAGAGGAAGGACTTTTCTGCCTTAATGAACGACAAGCACCAACACCGAAGCACGATTTCACTGAAAGATATATTAAGGTATATTCAGGTTTGAATCGCGAAGCACACCAGCAAGGGGAATTTGACCCGCTGACACTCTCAGGGCAAAAGCCCGTAACTCACAAAGGGCCTGTCGTTGAAGGGGAAGCATGCTAAGGACATGAGTCATACGCTGGACGCTGTAAATGACCGGATATTTTTTTCACGGCGGTATGAACATTTGAGCGTGAATCGCTAGCCTTTCTTTCTCAAACCACAGATTACCCAAGATCGAAAATTAAACGAAGTAGGTGTGGGGCAGGGTAGAGAACCCTGTACAGCTTATGCACAAGTGGAGAGTGCCTTGCGCGTTCAAGTCCTGTTGTTTCTCAACAAGTGCAAAATACTCTTTCCAAAAAGAAGATGAGCCGTTTTCAAAAGCAACGATACTGCAAAATTAAAACTGAGCGTAATGTTTCGGGTTAAAACAAGGCCGTTCCCAGCGCACTGCACTTGCATGACTTGGCAACCAATAACAAAGGTGGATGGATGAGGCGGGTGAAGCGCTTAAATATGTGTTACAAAAATATGATTATGAGTTGTAGGAACGCCTAACAACTGTTCCTGCTGCTGCTTAAGATTGTGTGTGTGAGTGTGTATTTGTTTCCCCATATTGACAGGGCCTATGATTATGATTGCTAAGACAATCCGATATTTAGGGCTCCTTCACCACCGTGAAAACGGGTGGGACTTCTTCGGGAGCGATGGTCTCGTACACGGAGGCACCCTTTTGCCTGTCCGCAGGTGTCTTCTGTCGACCCAACCTCCCCGCCCAAAAAATATTTAGCTCCTGTGGCGACACTCAAGCGAGATGCAAACAGGGGATGCTTACTACGTATTCGAATGCGCTGGATGACGACATACCGCCGCGAAGGTAAGCGACAACTAGCAGGCAACAAAAGAAATGTTGACACATACAGCCGGACGGACCTTCTTCGGGCGGGTCTTCGTGTGCTTCTTCGTGGCCTTGTGCATAACTCTGCTCTCAACCTTGAAGGTCGAAGGTGCACCTATCCTAAGGGACTTAAGTCCAACGGCTCCGAGTGTTGGCATAGGCATGATTGTCTACTGAAGAATGTGAAGGGGGAAATAGGCTGCAAACTCTGTAGAAGACTGGAAGGACATTCTATCCTGTTTGCGGCTATTTAATGGGAAGTATGATCCTTTGAAGAGAACTGCTGGATACGCCACGTTGGGAACGTATCGACCGTGCGATAAAATCGATCGGTAATCAGGTGATGAAAATTGGTGGCTACTGTGCAAGATCGATCAGAAAATAATGCACAATAATAATCCACTTTCCACTATTTTCATTTTCATTTTGCACCCGACGACCCGAGAGCCGGGACCCGACTGCGACCCGTATCGCGTATGCATACAGTGACACTGTATGACATGACAATGACAGGACATGGACATGACATGATATGACATTGACATGACGGGATGACGTTCATGATCGTGATCGTCCGATCTGACCGTGCGCAGCCACAGCAACAGCCGCAGCACTGCCGCAGCCTACTAGCCCCCCGCCCCGGGGGCAGGGCTTTCCATGAGAAGAGTGTCATGTCATCTGTCATGGCATGGCATGGCATGGCATGGCATGGCATGGCAGTGTAGGAAAGACTCTCATGCAGTTGGCTCAAAATGACAAATTATGACAAATGATGATAGTATGATAGTATCGCGACAAAATTCCCAAACCAGATACAGCTCAGAGCTCACAGGCCTAGTGGAGATCTTTAGATCGACTGGCCCAGTATCATACCGATACGTGAGCCGTGAGGTGGAACTGGAAGTGGATGTGGCTTCGAAGCGAGCTTCCGTTATACTTATTCTAATGGAAGAAAACTCTTGTGTAACGAGCACTTGACCGGCGGTAATGATAACTACTATACAATTCTTAATTTTCTCCGAAGGTAATATCGGCTGCTAAACACACGAGCAAGGATTTAAACGTGATGCATCCATGCTGGTTCCAATAATAATAGAGCAGCAATGTCGGTGCAAATGATACGTGCAGGGTTGCATTTATCCGGGCGTTCCAACGTGGACGCCACACACCCAACGTGGACGACCCAATTCGTTATGCTCTCTGTTGCTTGAAATCTATGCCATAGGCAATTCCGATCAGACAATGTTGCAGTTATGTGGAAGATTTCTCTGATAGAAAAGGAACGCTTCTCCCGCGTTACGAACTTCTTTCTGGACCAAAGCAAACCCGGCGCACTGCTCGGGCGCAGCTTAAGACGAAAGAATTACAAGTCCCTTGGACAACAGGTCTTCTTACAACCGGATATCAGCTCATATCCTCCTATTTTATATCCGGTGGCAAATTGCTCGGGTGACAACCTGTTCCACATTGCTTCATAAGCACCGCTGAATCACACTGAACGGCACTTATCGCTGTGAAGGACATCTATCCTTGTGAAGGGCCGCACGTTTATAGCACGTGACTGCGCCATTCGCGTTAATAGGTTTCAAAAAGTTTCCTGCGGGAACTGGTGAATGTAACTCCTCGAGGTCGATCCTGTTACGTCTCTGCATTCCGGTGCACACTTCGTCATGGCATCGGTTATGGGCATGGGGCTTGTTGGCGTAAGCCTGCTCTGCTCAAGGCGTTGGGCCCGCCGCTCGCGAACAGCTGACCTTGAGCGGGGTGACCTCGCCAGCGAGCTTGAAAACTTCCCCACAGCTCTCTTACAGGTATGACGGCTTTGGGCCGCTGGCTCCGCTGAATCGGTTCCGCTAAAGCCGCGAGTTTGGGTCAGTCTGCTCTGAATCTTGACTGCGGGCGCCTCGTTGCTCTCAGGGTCCACCGGAGTCTTGGCGCGAGGCGCTTCAGATTTTATCGGAAGCCCTCGGATACGGTTATGATCTTACTGTGCGGCGCTGGGGACCAAGGGGCCTGATGATGGGCCTATGGCATATCGCGCGCCTCCGAGCCCCTTGCAATCACACCGCTCTGGAAGTATACAACAGGTGCTTTCGGCAAACGTGCTGCGCATCTTAACGCGGCATCCTGTTCGCTTTCACGCGCCCCCAAGCTCCCAACGTGCGGTTGAGCTCCGCCTGCCACACCGCTATCCAGAGTGCAGCGATTCGACCGAAGCGACCGAGCTCGACCCCGCTGCCGCGATTGCGAATCAGGACAGGTCGATATAAGCGACGTTCATGGTTGTGCAGGTACAAGGCGAGCCCTTTAAACACAGCTCGTCGCGTCACCGGCCTGGACCTTCGAGGCCTCGATCTGTGGGAGATGAGGTGCGTCGTCACCGCTGGCTGTGCTTCCCAGACGCAGCGAGGGCTTTGTACACACTCTTCTCACGTGCACCCGCCTCATCCTTTAGGTAGGATACGTGCTCGAATCTCGCAGGAGAGCCGGGGGCTGCGCGCATTCCTTACTTGCTGGCAGCTTCCACGCTGCTGCTTTCGTCTTCATCCCAAGAGCAAAGCCGGGGCAGTCATGTGAGTAAAGAAGTAATCTAAGCTCGGCACGGGCGCGCGCCGCGCTGGGTCACAGGTACCTGCTGGCGCTGTGTTATGCGCTCTCACACGAGCGCACGCGCCACGGCTTCCTCCGCACCTCGGGTGCGCACCCTGCAGCTTTCTTCCCTCCAGGACCTCACTGGCTCCCGCTGTGCCTCCCGAGGAGTGCGCTCGCTGCGCCCGACGATGTAATCGTGACTCGCAGACCGACGACATTTTGGGGGATTCCCTCCTCTGAATTGTGCGGCAGAAGCCCTGGCGCAGGCGCTCCTGTTCTCCCCTTGCAAGACTGCTTTGACAGTGACCAGGGGCTCTCGGGCGCGCGGCTCCATGTGAGTTCACCGCTGCTGACACCTGGCAACGCAGAGGCGATGTCTTCGGCGCTTCGGAGCTGCGTGGGCTTACCGCCTCTCCACCACAGCGCTGCAGATCTCTAAGATCGCGAATTGAGGAAGCATTCAGACTGTGGCCGTGGCGTTTCTGCCACCTTCGTTCCGAAACCCTGGGCATGCCTAGCACGACTTGCCACCTGGACGATCACCTCTCCGGTGAGGGTTGTTGGGCAGGGTTGCACAATCGCCATGTGCTGCTGCTGGACCTGCAACCAGGAGCGCTCCGCCCGGCCTTCGCAGGTAGTGCCTACCCCGGAGCCATCCCTGTCCCCTCGCAAGTCGGCATGAGACCGCCTCTAGCTCGACTTTACTCTGATTTCAACGTGTTGCTGGGCGCCGCGAGGCGAATGCACCCATCTGGCAGTGGCTATTCGATGCATTTGATTTATCCAGCACGGCAGGGGCTTTCGGCGCGTGCTCGGACCTGAAATGGGCACGTCATTGCTGAGTGGCGCGCTCGCGCCCGGGCACACCTACTGGAAGCGCGACCTGCAGCGGACGCGGTGTCGTGGTCTGTGTTGCCCACCGAGGCTGGGAGGGGGGGTGCCGGGTGCTGTGTTCTATGCAGTCGTGCTAGACGAGCGTACACGCAGCATCCTGATCCTTGTACGCGGCACCTACTCCTCTGCTGATCGCCTTACTGTGCTCGCCGGCCGCTCCATGCAGCTTACCCTCACCTTGCCGGTGCCGGACAACCCAGCCTCAACAGCTACTGTCAAGGGTGCTCTTTGCTATCCTCTTCCCGTCAGGCATCTCTGCTGCTTGAAAAACACCCTTGGCCAGCACTCCGTCAGATTCTGATAAGGGACCGAGGCAGACGACTGTGTTGAGATGGCCTGACGTGAGGCCTTGTGGGCATGCCGTGTGCCTCGTGACTGTGTTGAGATGGCCTGACGTGAGGCCTTGTGGGCATGCCGTGTGCCTCGTGACTGTGTTGAGATGGCCTGACGTGAGGCCTTGTGGGCATGCCGTGTGCCACGTGGCTGTGCAGGGAGGCTGTGAGCGAGAGGGCGCGCCACGTGGCTGTGCAGGGAGGCTGTGAGCGAGAGGGCGCGCCACGTGGCTGTGCAGGGAGGCTGTGAGCGAGCGGGCGTGCCACGTAGCTGTGCAGGGAGGCTGTGACCAAAAGCACAGTCCAGGTGGCTGTGCGGTGAGGCTGTGAGCGAGCGGGCGCGCCACGTAGCTGTGCAGGGAGGCTGTGACCAAAAGCACAGTCCAGGTGGCTGTGCGGTGAGGCTGTGAGCGAGAGGGCGCGCCACGTGGCTGTGCAGGGAGGCTATGAGCGAGAGGGCGCGCCACGTAGCTGTGCAAGGAGTCTGTGAGCAATCAACTATGACACGTGACTGTGCAGAGAGGCTGTGACCGAAAGGGTCATGTCTAATCAGTGCTCCTGCGATGGTGATATTTGCATGGTGCTGTGCAGTGGGGGTGGCGTGAATAGCCTCCCACGTGTCGGGCCTCCTGGGAGGACTTTGAGGATATTTGAGCCCGGGGAACCATGGATGCACTTGGTCTCTGAGCTCAGGGAGCCGTTGATGCGCAGGGCACGTGCATGCGGGGATGGTGGCGGCAGCGCGCTGGCTACTCGACCACACTGAGGGTGCGTTTCGCCTGCTGGACCTCACAGATGGTGCCTCACCCTGGGTTGCTGTGCATGCAGCCTGGGTTCCTTAACCGGCCGCCACGCTCCCTATTCTGTTTGCGTTCCTCGCCCCTCCACCACCCCCTTCTCCTGTGTGCGTCCTGGCCCTCCCTTGCCTTCTCCTTTGATGGTCCTGCGCCCCTCCACCACTATTCTCCTGTGTGCGTCCAGCCCCCTCCACTGCCCTTCTCTCATTGATGGTCCCTTTCCTCCACCCCACCCCCTTCTCTGTGGCCCATGCCTCCCTCGCCCCTCCACCACCCCTTCTCCTGGCCATTAGTCCTTTCACTACCCCCTTCTCATGTTGCATCCTTGCCCCTCCACCACCCCTGCTCCTGTGTGCGTCCTCTGCCCCCTCCCTTCTTCCTTTTGCCATTGCCTCGATCCCCATCTGGCGGTTCAAGCCTAGCCACCATGCACCTCTTGCTATACCATGCACCCCCTCCAGCATGCCTGGCTCCATGCGCCATCTCCGGCCCCTATGCATGCCCTATCACGGCATGCCCACATGCATGCACCCACTCTCCGTGCCCTGTGCATGCGCCCTCTCCACGCATGCCCACATGCCTGCACCCTCTCCCACGCATTGCCCTATGCCATGCCCTCACGCATGCCTATACCATGCGCCTCTCCTTGTGCCTATACCATCAAGCCTCTGCCGCCATGCTGCCGCCATCTGCCTCTCACGCCCTCTCCCCACGCCCTCGTCCCCTTGCTTCCCCACCTCCTGCCTGCACCCCCTCTGCCACACACCTGCACCATTCATGGCTCTCACTCCCACCACCCCTCTTCCGCTCACGCCCCTTTTGCCATCTGATCTGCCCTCTTCTCGCCCTCGCCCCTGCCACAACCCCGCTCCCTGCAGAGTGACCGCCGTCACATGCATTGCGCAAGCCATAACTAAGATCGGCCACCAATAGGAGAGCAGCAAATGGATTTTCTAGCCGGGCTCCATCACTCCCTCGCTGGTAAGAACACCGCTCAGTGTGCGCCTCCCCACTTTGGAGCCCTCGCAGGCATTCTGGAGGCTGCGGCAGTGGCGCGGCCCGACTGGAACTTGATGTGTGTGGGCCACTCTCTTGGCGGGGGCACGGCGGCGCTGCTGGCTATGCTTCTTCGCGCCAAGGCATGCACGGCCGCGCCCACGGGAGCACCTATGGGGCCGCTCAGTCGCCCCACCGCCACCGCTTTCGCGGCACCGTGCTGCATGACCGGGCCGCTCGGCCGCGCCGCCGCCCCTTTCGTGACGTCCGTCATCCACGCAGATGATCTCGTGCCCACGCTCTCCGCGCACTCGCTCGACCTGATTCGCGAGGACGTATTCAAGCGCGCCGATGACGCTATTCGCACGGAGGTGCGCTCCGCGCAACGGCCCGCATTGCCGCCCCACCTTAGACCCTGGCTGTCCACATCGGTTTCCCCACCTGGGCGGATTGCATTGTCCGGTGCTGCCTGCAGGGAAGCGCCACACGCGCGTGTGCCCCAAGCAGGAATCTGCCTCTTTCGGAGGGCTCTCAACGAGCGCTAGCGGAGGGTTGTGCACCGCGGGCCCTGGAGGCAGGCGGCGGGTGACTCCACGTGGCAGACGGCGGGTAACTCCACGTGGCAGGGGGCGCGCACTCCGCAGGAAGATTGCCGCAAACAAAGCCGGGCGGACGGCGAAACGGAGAACAAGAGCAAGGCGATGCCTCCCCCGGGAGTGCAGCTCCCGACTCCGCGCGCGATGTCAGTCTCCACCTCCACAAACGTCCTGGGAAGCATCGTCCGCGGGACCTCCACGTCTCTGCATCAGGCAACCAGGTGTGCACCCCGGCAGCCGGCAGGGGAGCTAGTCTGAACATTCAGCGCGGCGGCTCTCGCCGTTCTCGGGGCGGGCAGTATATAGGGGGGCAATGGTAGAGGGCGGATCGCTGGATGCGCAGCACCGCAGTCATACGGAAGGGGATGGCTGGATGCGCAACACCGCAGTCTTACGGGAGGGGATGGCTGGATGCGCAACACCGCAGTCATACGGGAGGGGATGGCTGGATGCGCAACACCGCAGTCATACGGGAGGGGATGGCTGGATGCGCAGGGCTGGAGCTTTAACACCTGGATGCGCTTGCCAGTCATACGGGAGGACTGGGGCCACAGTCATACCCGGGGGATGGCTGGATGCGCAACACCACAGTCATACGGAAGGGGTGCTGGACGCAACACCACGGTCATGCGGGGGATGGCTGGATGCGCAACACCGCACAGTCATACGGGAGGATGGCTGGATGCGCAATACCGCAGTCATACGGAAGGATGGCTGGATGGCACACCGCAGTCTCGGGAGGGGATGGCTGGATGCGCAACACCGCAGTCATACGGAAGGGGATGGCTGGATGCGCAACACCGCAGTCATACGGAAGGGGATGGCTGGCCTTGGGCGGCGCAGGTGCATGTCGTTTGTCTCGCGGCGGTGCAGTGCGTCCATGTGGCGGCGTCTGCGGCGTCGGAAGTCATCGGTGAAGGACGACAATGAGGGTAAGCCCTCTGGGTTGCTGGAGGTGGAGCCGCTCAGCGAGGTCAGACCCCCAGGGCCGCTGGAGATCGAGCGGCTCAGCTTGGACGAGGGCCCTCCGGTGGAGAAGGCCATGCTACGATCGAGCGGTCGGCAGGCCAGCTCCAGGCCCTCCAATAGGAGCGGCAGCGACCCAGGCTGGGCATCAGGCTGGGAGGTTGTACGCGAAGCTGCACAGGTGCTGACGATTCAGGTGCAGGCCGCTGCGCGGACGCCCCACCCCTTAAGCTCCCATTCGCGAGGGGTGGCAAGCCCAGCCTCAGCCTCACTGAGACCCCTTGCTGAGCGCGCCCCGCTCTGCTCCCTCGGCCTGTGCAGAGGATGAGGCCCTGCGGCGCGCACCTCCCCTCGCCCTCCCCGCCCTGCTTGGTGGGCATGTTCAAATGTGAGCGATTGAGAGTTGGGGGACGAGAAGCCCATCCACAAGCCCTTGCCTCCTTCCCTTGAGAGAGTCCTGCTCCCTGCTCCCAACCTACCCCATCCTCCTTCATTCTCATTGGGCAGAAGGGAAGCGGGGATCCACCGCCCTCCCCTCCATTCCCAAACATTCATCTTGTGCCTCTGCCATGCGGGTGCGAAGTTGATATGCCGCTGCAATTTCCTTACTTTCCATCGCAGGGCACGATGTCTCTATCAACCGCTTAAACCCGGGTGTCTTTCCGCCCCTCCGCCCTTCCTCATCTCCGATGCCGACGTGGGGACCACTCGATCTGAACACGCCAACGTGGAAGCTGAAGGGGGGATGCGGGACGGGTTGGATGTGTAGATACCGCATAAGCCTGGGGAGCGTAAGCTCCCAATGTGGATGGCTGACGTGGAGAATGGAGAGTCAAAATATGCGTACGTTGCGAGAGGGAGTTCGTCCGAGAGCCTCAGCACCGAGGTGGACGATGACGACGACGACGACGACGAAGCCTACCTGACCCCTACGACGGAGTGCAACTCGATGGCCTTCCGTACATCTGAGGACAGCATTCCATCCGATGATCCGTGCGACAGGAGAAGAGGTAAGTGGGACCCAGCAGCATCCGATCTGACGACGCGTGCAACAGGGGTAGAGGTAAGTGGGACCCAGCAGCATCCGATCTGACGACGCGTGCGACAGGGGTAGAGGCAAGTGGGACCCAGCAGCATCCGATCTGACGACGCGTGCGACAGGAGTAGAGGCAAGTGAGACCCAGCAGTCTCCGATCTGACGACGCGTGCGACAGGGGTAGAGGCAAATCGGACCCAGAAGCAATTTCATGTGGCTGCAAGTGGGAGGTTTGCCACGCATATCGCTTCGCTACCGTGGCAGTGGTAAGCACATTGTTGAGCCTCAGGCTCGGGTCGGCAGAAGCGGGCGGCATTGTGCGCAGCATCACGTGCGCTTGGATAAAGTTGGGATTGATGGCGGGCTCTCAGGAGACTCGCATCCGGAGCATTTCCTCCCCCCCGGGCGGTGCCTGCACATCGTGCGCGTCAACCTCGGGGAGGCCACCGCACAAGTGTTACGCCATCCACGCCATCCACGCCCCAGTACGCAACCCCGCCGTCCAGCCTGCCTTTCATCCGCCCCTTTCTCCATCCCCATCTAAGGCGTAGAGCCCTGCTCGGTCCAGCCATCTGGATTTTCAACCGGGTACACCGCCCCTGTGGCCGCATGCACGCCAGCACCCCACCAGCCGCTTCAAGACTAGCAGGGGTTGTGGACAGGGAGAGGATCAGAAAAAGCAGGCGCCCCGCAAGGCGTGAAATCGATGAGCGGGAGCAAAACATCACCCTTGCGAAACGCCGATCCAATCGACGTTCCCGGACCGGATCACGAGGTACGGAGGTCAGATTGCCACCTGGTGCACATGTGCCTTGTAGCATCAACGGTTTTCCAGCGATATCAATCCGTCACATGTCAAATGCAGATCTCACGTGGAGTGTTTCAGACATGCGGCCAGGATGAGTGCGCCGCGGCCCAAGATGTGCGGAGTGCGGAGTGGCAAAATGTGCGCGTGCCAACTCTTGATGGTGAGGCGCCCAGGGCATCGCGAGTGCCGCACTAGCTGTCGGAACGGGCATGCGCCACCCCGTCGAAACAGCTGTCCGTGCGGTGATCATGCAGCGATGTGCATGCGCAAGGCGGAGGAGAGGCAGCGGCAGAGAAGGAACTGTGTTGGATCGCCAGGATGGAGCGGTGGCGTACCTATGGCAGGAAGAGGCCGACGAGATGAAGCATCATGTGAAGTACGAGCTGTTCGAGGTGCCCTGCCCGCTTGCCCTCCCCGCCCGCGCCTTTCAGCCCTCTGCTCCAAGCGCCGCCCCTCCGAGCCTACCCTCCTCAGTGGCGCCGCATGCGGCCGGCGCCCATCGAAGATGCAGGTGCGGTGATCTGCGAAAGCGCTCCGCAGGGTGCAACGTTGCCGGCACGTGTCATTAATGAGCGTTGCTCGGGATGCGCAGGCGCGCCCTACACACTGTGGCTTGCAATAGGCCATTACTCCCTGAGTCATGCTCGGCAGTCTGCGTCCCATTTCGAAGTTGACCGTTGTCGAAGGTGTTAGTAAGCGCTACGAAAGGTGACCGGGGTGATAATGACGGTGTCTCGACTGAAATATTGGTGGCATCTGTAAAATGAGCAGTGCACGTTGGATGGGGAGTGGTGATGGCATGGCTCCGCGAATTTGGCAGGTCAGCCCGAGCAGCTTCGCCGAGCTGCGGGTGTGTGGTTGGATGTTCCGCGACCACGCCATTGCTCGGTACTGTGCCGGCCTCAGGTGTGAGGCGCACCTTTGCTGCAGCCTACGCTGCCCCCCTCCCCCCACCCAACCCGGCCTCCCTAATCCATGCGGGTGCGCTCGAGCCACGCCAATTTCCACATGTGGTTGCGGTGGCCTCGCGGCAAGGCCCCACTCAGTCAGACCCCAAGCTCTCAGCACCATCTACCCCCACCGGCGCATGTCAGCGTGGAAGGTCGTGGAAATGCAAGGCTGAGAGTTTGAACATGAACTTGCAGGGAGAAATACCGCTCTACACACGTTCATGCGTATTATAAGGAACAAAGGAAATAAGCCGTAGCGAGCTGCGGGTGTTCATGCGCATTATAAGAATGAAAGGAAATAAGCCGTGGCGAGCTGCGGGTGTTCATGCATTATATGAAAAAGGAAATAAGCCGGCGAGCTGCGGTGCATGCATTATAAGAATGAAAGGAAATAAGCCGTGCTACGGGTGTTCATGCATTATAAGAATGAAAGGAAATAAGCCGTGGCGAGCTGCGGGTGTTCATGCACGTTATAAGAATGAAAGGAAGTAAGCCGTGGCGAGCTGCGGGTGTTCATGCGCATTATAAGAATGAAAGGAATAAGCCGTGGCGAGCTGCGGGTGTTCATGCGCATTATAAGAATGAAAGGAAATAAGCCGTGGCGAGCTGCGGGTGTTCATGCATTATAAGAATGAAAGGAAATAAGCCGTGCGAATGCGGGTGTTCATGCACATATATAAGAATGAAAGGAAATAAGCCGTGGCGAGCTGCGGGTGTTCATGTGCGTTATAAGAATGAAAGGAAGTAAGCCGTGGCGAGCTGCGGGTGTTCATGCGCATTATAGGAATGAAAAGGAAGTAAGCCGTGGCGAGCTGCGGGTGTTCATGCGCATTATAAGAATGAAAGAAAGTAAGCCGTGGCGAGCTGCGGGTGGTGAGCTGCGGGTGTGCATGTCCATTAGCTGCCCGGGTTCGCACATTTGGCTGAGACGGAGGGAGATGGGCTCCCTGTCTGATGCTCCAGGCAGGTGTTGGAGGCAGAGCTCGAAGAAAGCTGTCAGACGTCGGATGTGGGCATGGTGTGGAAGCCCGGACCCTACCAGCTTGCCGAAAAGCCTCATGCCTTCCCAACATCTTTTCTTAGAAAGCATATAGCGCAGCGTAGGTACAAAGGGCAGAGGTCAGTATCCTGGAACTCGAGGTCTGCGAGGTTACAGCTCTGAATTTTTGTCATGGAACAGCAGCACCGTGACGCGACTTCGAGCGCATGAATGACGCTGTGATGCGACCTGCATTCCTTGAATGAAACCATAGCTACCTTTTGTCTGATGGGCCACAAAGCATGTTGGAATTTGCTGCTGATTTAATCTGCCACATCAATGCCCATCCCTCACAAGTTCCCGTCACAGCGCGTTGAGAAGGACCACTGCGATGGCCATCACCATTTGCCGGCATATACTGTTGAGCACTCCTAAGGATAGTTCCATGCCCTGGAGATTCTTTGTATTCAGTACTGAAGGAGGAAAGTAACAAGCTGAAAATCAGAGATGCATGCGTCATGGTCGTACATGCATGCAGCATGGTCGTGCATGTAACTAGTCATGCAGTGCGGTACTGAAGGATGTTTATGTGAACGCAGCGGGAGCACATCGAAGCGTCCTTCATCTCGAAGGATTTGGCGGTTCTATCCCAGTCTCTCACAATGGATAGACCCATCCTCCCCAACACGGATGACAAAACTGTGATGAGAGGTGAATCAGATGACCTTGACACCTCCGATTGGTTGTAGTTGTATACACTAGGGTGCTAGTATACACTAGGATATCTCGCACAGCATACATTCGATTCTTATCGATGACGTAGTCTGTCCGTGTAATTCATTTCTAAATCTGACGAATTCTCTTAGAAATAGACCCCCGCTCATTACAATTTAGAACCTGGCCAAACTGCCTTACATACTTACATGCTTTTTACTTTACATGCCTTAATCATCAATACGGCAGTCGCAATGATCGCCGATAACTGAACGCCGACGACGCCAATGTGTTACTATCTTCCTAATATCTGAGAAATGCAGTTAATTCACATTTTGTGTATCATCACTATCGCGAATTGCCAATGCAGCCGCGTATGTCCCGTTTGCGCCGGGAGAAGCGTCGCATATTAATTCGCGGTCCATGTCTGCTGTCAGATGCCTCTATCTTTGGTACACACGGTTTGCGCGTTGTGGTAAAACAGGGTTGGTTGTAAATGCATACGTTGTATATCCACAAAGTGCAAAGAAAACAATTGCGGATGCAGAATTCCCACAATACAAATGTTATAATATCATCTTTATTACTGTTCACCTTGGGACCGTCCAGAATCATAATTCATAACACATTAAGTGTATACTTGTGAAAAGTGTCAATAAGTGCACACGCACCGAAGCAAGCAGAGAACATAACCCCTGCTCTTTATAAGGACGAACCCGGGAAAAATATTTACTTACTTACTTGACTTATCAAAGCTCGAATCCCAACGGGCGACACCCACGGAAATTTCGATCTGACTACCGCCAAACGATAATGATGACATCGCCAGTACGCCAGACAGGATTGAGAAAAGAGAATTCAGAATTGCAATCGTCAGAGTAATAAAACTCTGAGACGTAATTATCATAATCGTGTCGCGTCAGTGCCGTCCGATCGCAAAATAACGATGATTACGATGACGATTAATTTCGCAAATGTCAGTATGCCACACAGCCACAGCTCACAGGCCTAGTGGAGATCTTTAGATCGACTGGCCTAGTATACCATCAAAACCTAGGTTGCCTCTGAAGTGGTATGTATTCAGTGGCAAGTAATGTGGGAACTGCTTGTCTTAAATGAAAAGAATATGTCACTTGATACACTATTTATTTGGCCTGTCACATCGCTTCAGCACCAGCTTATTACAAGAGTTATAGAGGTAGCAAAGAAAGCGTGTTTGCTCACTTGCTGCATATGCTACACTTGCATTACACTTGGGTCACCAAAGCTACTGGGCTCCTCATCTGATGGGAGCACGTCTTCTGCGCCTCCTTTCTCATCAGGAGGAGCGTCCGCAGATGATACAGACGCTCCTGGTGCTGGACTTTCTTCCTGAAGAGCGCTGAATCTTTTGAACGTCGCCACGAGTTAATCTGGCATGGTCGTGATCCCTTTCACAAACAGCGCAACCATCACAACGAAAAGGATGACTAGAGAGAAGACGATCGCGATGATTGCGCCTGCTCCCAGAGATGTTGAGGAAGAGACTTTTTCAATGTTGCAGGAGTCCTCGGTCTCCAAATAATTCCCACCGTTATGGCAGCTGCACGTGTAGCCTTCGATAAGATTTGTGCAGGACATGTCGTCACCCAGGCAGCGAGTTTCACAATTATTGACCTCTCGACATTCGCTTATGAGAACTTTGTGCCCGCCGTGTATTAAAGTAGTAGCTCCTTCAGAGCCAGCAGGGCACTCGCAATCATAAAAGCCACTTTTTTTCTCGACGCAGGTTGTTGCCCCGAAGGGGTTCATAGCACACACTTGAGAACCTTCTTGTCCAATGTCACAAAGGCTAAAGGTACGGCATGGTTGACAGATCGGCGGCTTGCCATAGTCTGCTGAAAACGCGCTGCAGATAAACCGAGAAGCAGTGGTCGCGTTCAAGGAGCCTCGATATTGAACGCCATCCGCCACGAGAGTTGGGTGGTATACTACGGTTTGATGGACTCTCTCCTCCTCGTTTTCCTCGAACAAAGGATGATCGCCGTCTTCATCTCCTACACATTCGCGCACCGCATCCACGCTGCCAACGCCCAGCGTCTGTGAAAATGCGTTCGGGGCAGTTCACGTCGAAGTTCTCGCTTTACATGGTACACTGGTACTTGAAGTTATTCAACCAGGAATGCCACATCCACGGAACACCAGTGCTATTCAACATCTGGGTTTTTCGAGTGTGCCGTTATTTCGCATATTTATTCGAATCGTGCCACTCCAGAATATTGGATACAATCTGAAACAGGCGTATAAAAGGAATATAATCCTCGCGACAAGTCATTTTTCAATCATTATACACGAGTGACGTCAGACTGTATAAATCACATTAAACGTCTTTTTCGAATCAAAATTCAGGAGTCTCATCATCCACGAGGTTGACGTTACCTGTCGAGTATAATAAATTATTGCTGGACGCGCTTTCCGGAACCGAAGGGTGCGTACCGTGGCATGACTGTATATTTTCACTTTTCGGATTCGACTGTATTTAAACGTGTGTAATATATAATTCATCGATTTGTGACTCACGTTGCACATAAAGGTAATACGGTGAACGAGATCATGCTATAAATCGTCCCATCCAATATCCGGCCGTTATCCTACGACAGTAGTACGATGGGCAGTAAATCGGGAAGTCTTGCGAATCATATCGAATATATAAGTATCGTATAAATCCCGACAACTGATGCAATTTGGAATAGGCGGGGGCTCTTCTGCTGTCCGTCCAGTATCCTATAAATATGCATATACAATATTCTGCAGTGATCGCACTACAGTTGTATGACGAGCGGTAAATGGATAAGTCATGCGGATGACGGCAGAAATATACGTATCAAATTATTTCCGAAGGCCGATGAAATTTGGGATTGGCCGATATTCATTTATCGTCGTCCACTATTCGACAAATGACGAAAGTCGCATCGGGCAGCATCTTGGCTCGAAGAATCAGAGCGTCGTCCCATGACGGGAGATCGAAATGATGCCGATCGTGCGCAGTGCGCCCTTCATGTAGAAAACATTCGGCCAATTGTTTCGGCTGCCGAGAACATAGGTCTCCCCACGAACCATTTCAGCGGGCACAGTTTTTGGCTGGACTCTAAAGAAAGAATTCTGTTTTCCATAAAGACATTGTTTCATACATATACGTTGTATATATTTTTTCATAACGAAGACCGTGTTCAGCGCCACTTAACACTTTGTTTCAGGTGCAGAGGAAGCGTGCCCGATCTTGTGTCGTTCGTTTCCGTCGCAATTTGCCTTCGGGAGTCGTATTGTGGCCTGCATACGTAGTAGTTAAAATTGATGTGATGCTTAATCGAAGCAAGCTGCTCAACAACGGGTCAGAATTGATATTTAGAAAGGGAATTTTGAGGTCGCAGGTGTAGAAGACGCGTGTAGCCCGAATTTGCCTAAGAGAGTCATATTGTGGCACGTTATTGCACGCGTGCCACAGTAGGAGGGCGTGCACAGAGTACTTAAAAGTGTTGTGATGCTGAATCGAAGCGTGCTGTTTAGCAAGGGTCAGAATTGGTATTTAGAAAGGGAATTTTGAGGTCGCAGGTGTAGAGCAAGCGTGCAGCCCCAATTTGCCTCAGAGAGTCGTATTGTGATGTGCCGCCTGAGGAGGGCGTGCATAGAGTACTTAAAATTGTTGTGTTGCTGAATCGAAGCGTGCTGTTTAGCAAGGGTCGGAATTGATATCTGGAAAGGGAATTTTGAGGTCGCAGGTGTAGAGGAGCGTGCAGTCCGAAATTTCCTAAGGTGTGCATAAAATACCTTCGGCGCAGTGTGCCGAAGGTAATGAACATGATTCTCACACTTTTCGCGTGGTTCGTGTTGTTATTGCGTGTATGATATTGAATACACTGTGGACGCAAAGCGAATGCAAAGACAACAAAATGACATTACGGCTAGTGTATCCCGCGTAGCCGGGGCGAAGGCTGCAATAATTATCTCCCGCCGCTCAGACATCGCCCATTACAGGCGGTTTCGTCGTAACCACTTGGGCAGATGTACACCGTATAACGAGGGGTGAAACGTATACGATTGTTATGCTCCAGCCAGAGAAAAGTTTCGGATAGCCGGCGAAGAAAGCGGTCGGACAGGTGGCACTGCGCCGTGTCGCATCCAAAGCAACCCGACCAAAACTGGACATCGACAGTTGGACTGTAAGTTTTTTCGCGCAAGCTTTGAAAGTCGAGTTCAACAACGTGTTCTTCCGTTTGAGCGTAAAACGCAAGGGCAGCTCCTTCTTCGAACGATCCCAAGATCACTGGTATCTTCAGCATGAGGCTCGAAAGATAATCGTGCTTGTCACCGCTGTGAGACAATGTTCCCGGTAGCTCATCACTCGTTGTGAGCTCGCCAATGATAACGCAGGCGTCGGCGTGTCCATTCTCTTGGGCCCTTAAGGCCATATCGATAACCGAGCAGTTGGCCGCTGCTCCATGATGAAGCAATAGTAGCTTCGAAAGGCCTGTTGTCTATTAGCCTAATTTGGCTCCAGCCAACCTAATTCGGCTTTAAGTTGGCTACACCCACTTAACTTTTGGTGGGATTATTGAGAGTTGTGGTTACCGGATTCTAGATTTTATTAGCTCAAAATGACGGGAACGACGTCCTCTTTCACACACGCATCTACACTATTGAGCGAATCCATCAATTTATCCGTGAGCAATTTGGGAGAATGTGTGAGGGGGTAGAGAATGTGTGAGGGATTTTGATTTTCGTTCTACCCATACTACTTCCACTGGGATTTTGAGGGTCAAGATGACCTCGGATGAAACTTTTGACGAGACACTACGGAAAGAGCAACTCGAAAACTTGACGACGCAGGTCTCCAAATTTTCAAAGGACCTTCGAGGAAGACACCATGGGTTATAACCCTTGAGTTATGTGCACGTTATGTAAACCCAACTTAAGATATTTCAATAAAAGTCGTGCTTCTTTACCCGAGTTTTTAAGGGCCAAGATGACCTCGGATCGGAATTTTGACAAGACACTGCAGAAAGAGCAGCTCGAGAACTTGCCATCATGGCTCTCCGAATTTTCATAGCACCTTCGAGGAAGCCCCCAATGGGCTCTCAACCTAACCCAGGTTAGGTTGGCTACAGCCAACTTACTTTCGGCTAATAGACACTGTGGAAACGTCCTCAAACTGGTTCTCAAGCTAGTCCTTAGGATGAAAGCCGCTGAGTTACATGAGTGATAGCGAAGCGCTCCCATCATAATTTGTTTACCATAGACCGGCACACTGAAGTTGGCAAGTGTGCCTTTCACAGGCTTACTGAACTCGTGCGGGGCGACTCTACGGATGAAGGCCGATTCCACGGACTGGGCGAAAGTGTTGGTGGCCATGACACGCAAGCTTGTAATAATGCGTAACGGTCTTAGAAAGGTGTTCATTCTGAGGTGTTTAATCCGGGCGAATGAATGGTTGCTCGGTTCGGAACTTGATGCGTCGAGTTGGAGTTCGCGGCTGAGGATGAGGACAAGCATCAAGCTGCACTGCTGTTATTACTGACACAATTCATACGATAGAAGGATGGCATCTCATGGCATGGCATGTCACCTCCTCACCTGTATATACTGTTGATTAATCAATTATAGCAAATTCATGTGAGCCATTTTCGAGTTTTTTATTTTTTAAGAAATGACCAGCAAATTCAGACCCCTTCGTCAGTCAAACATCAAAAAACGAAAAATGGCTCACAAGAATTTGTCCATGATTTTTTAAGGTTCCCAACACACCCCTCGTGGCTGCCAATATGGTGGGTAGCAAAGTTTTAGCTCGAAATGTTGTGATTTGAGCACACAATAAGGGAATTCCCGACTGCAGTTTGGGTGTTACAGTAAAAGTCGGGTTATAAGAAGATTCACCTATAAGAAAGCAGCCGCTGGATTTTTGCCCAAATTTTAAGAACTAGAAAGTACGCCAGCGCTGGCTTTTCCCTTCAGACGCGGGAGCGCCAATTAAGAGTCAAGAGCAAGAAAAAGAAGGGCCAATTAAGAAACTTACTTGGGGCTGGATTGCGTTCGGCTCAATCTCAATTTAAGAAACCCAGCGCTGGCATTTCTGGCCTGCTTTCTTATTACCCGACTTTTACTGTACCACGCCACCTAATGCTGCAGATGTAACATCCATAATATGTTATTTTGAGCATCGTATATTTTTTGGGTGAAAATATACCTCTTAAGGATCAACCTCCGCAAAAAGTTCCGCATAACTCAAAATACTCTATTTATGGTGATTTGCTGAATTTAATCTTTAAAAAATGCTAGTTTTTCAGTGCACCCTGCCCTTAACGTGAATTTAACCGGCCGATTAATTAACATTAATTAGCGTTACGTCAAAAATCCATGAAAATGGCTCATTATTGTGAATTAACCACATATCGCGAATTAATTCGAATTAATTGCAATCCTCCGATCTGAGACGGATTTCGTGTCACGCGCTCGCGGCCCGACGCCCCAAGCGCCAAGCCTAATTGCGGGGTTTTCGGCTTGCCTAATTGAAAAAGACAAACCCTTGCAGCCGCTTGCACGGAGCACGAGCATCCTTAGAGTTGCTCGCTCGCTTTATCGGACCGCCTGATCTCAACCTTGAGTCAGCGGATGAGTAAGTAGTGAGATTCGCTCACCACTCAGCACTGAGCAGTGACCACCTAGTGACCACCTGCTAACTACTGTTGTTGCTGCTGGGCTACATGGGATGACGCATTCCTCATGTAAAGACTTGTTATATTACATAGCTTATTAATTATTAAGCACGATGGGTTTTGCCTAGATGCCTACGGATAGTGCAAATTCTTGTCACGATTCAAAAAGTTCTGAATTGTACGTAATGTACTCGCTTTATCGTGCGGCGCCTCGTCTTGTACTTTAACAATTCGTATGCTTCGACTTGATGAGACTGCGGGCCCTTGACTCGACTTGAACATGATGTTGAACCTGAACTTAAGTCTCGGGGAGCTGGTTGATTTGGTTGGGCCTGAAGCTGAGACTGATGCACCTGGTGATGGTGTCTGCGGATAAGTTATCAACTAATCATGTTTCATCTAGCTTGATATATAGCATCCTGCTGATAACTTATCACCTTTTGGTGTTGCTTATAGGCCATATAATAGGCACGCTCGACACAAGCCCGTTACCGCATTATCGTAGTGCGGAAACGAGCGAGTGGGTTCCAAAGCCCCACTCAGGATCGAATCGTAACGTTGTTGCACACCCTTTTCAGATTGTTATATAGCTTGGTTGGTCGCTGTGCAGGAAAGGTTGCGGTACGACGACCCTGCATATATTATACCGCTACGGTGTGCGACGTAGGCTGAGGATTACGTTTCTGCACGGTGCGCACTTTACGACGCAGTGATACATCTCCCACATGCATCATATTTTGATCACACGATGATGTGCCGCATTCCACAAGTCTCGCAGGCCCTGTCGCGCCGGGATAAGCGTTGTGTTTGTCACGCGATCTGGGTGATCCTGGATGCCTCTAATATATGGTGTCATATCAATACATTTGTATTCGATGTGGTGGTGTTTTTAGAGTGATATAATACTTATTTATCATTTAGCTGATAACTTACTAGTTATCGCCCTACGCGCCAGCCGGGTGCTAATGATAACGTGATAAGTTATCGTCATGCTGAGTGTTCATCATCATATTACTACGTGGGCTCCGCACACTCCGGACTTAAGCCCTCCCCGCCTCGCCCCCACAACTTTCGGCGTGTGTCGGGCCCGCGTCACGCCTCACACCTTTGAATGGCTAAATTTCGCGCTTAAGAGTATGGTAGAGAGCAGTGCGAAATTCGACGGAATATGTGCGAAAAATGGGGCAATTCCCGCGAACAAAATTAAGAAAATAATGCCCCTTTTCAAACGAAAAGTACGTGTAGGGTATATCACGATCCATCATTTTTTGGTACAATTCGGACTGGATCGTCGATAACAGCGTTTCCGATGTGGCCTGATCCAACGGGGTATGGACCGGTATCGACATTTTTCGCGCACATTTCGCGAGCCGATTTCGCGAATTTCGGTCCCCCCCCCACTTTTCGCGTGGATTTCGCAATTTCGTGACCCCCGCAAAGAAAACGCGAAAAGTGCGTACACCTACTTTTACAGGTAAATCGTGATACCACACGAAAAGGTTCAGGCAGGCGAGGGTGGATATCTTATGCAAAAAAGGCAGTTCGGCCCGCATTGAGAATGTTACTCGGTCAGAGTCCGGTCTTGCACTCAATTCAGTAGACCATTCCTGATCTACATACGCATGTATAAAATAATTGTGTGAACGATATAACTCCATCGGCCAAGGGCGATGCACCTCAACGGGCAGAAAAGTGCCTTTTTCCTAACAATTTTTATAATATTCGTAAATTTCCTGCAGCCGTGTGGACAGGAGGGATATTTTTTCAAAAAATGCGTACTCACGCCGCTGTGTCGAGCCGACCGAACCCGACAACACCCCAGACAGCGCGTGGCCCGCCCGCAACCCTACCCCACGTCCAGTCTTGGCGAGACAAGGAGAGGCACTAACTACAGGCCCTTCTCGCCGCTTGCAGGAATAAAGAACACCTTCCAGTCCGAGGGCTTTCCACAAAACAGCCGCAACCAGCCGCTCCATGTCCTCCCCGCCACACGAGGAAGCCCCCAACCTCGGAGAGGCATCCCCCTGCAGCCCTTCATCTGCGGGAAGCCCGCCTCGACCTTCATCTTCGGATTCTACTCCGGAGAACACGGAAGCCGGGTACTGCTGGTGTTGCTTACACCACCGCAAGCCCAGGGTAAGAAGGGCGGCGACCCTTGTTGCGTGCTACTTCCAACATCCAGAAGGCCCAGTAGCCGCCAGAACAAGGAGACGTACAGGGGCGCCCCCAACCCACCTTATCTGGCGTGCCCGGCCGGTGTGTGCGCAGCACGCACGGCAGTTCGCGACCCTCCTTTGCGCAGGGGACGATACCGCCACGGACCGCATCCCGTGGCTTTTGGGGGCGATAACCTCCACGATAGAGGTCAGGGCACCTCGGTAAGCAGAGGTCATTGGGCAGGAGAATATGCCCCACACACCAGCAGACATTGGGGGAGCGTATGCGCCGGCGTGGGCCTGCACAGGGATGACCTCGTTCTGGAGAGCGAACCCCGGGAGGCTCTTCCCGGGGGATCATTTGGGACAGGCAGGGGACACCTCAGACTACTCGTCCGACGAGGACTGCACGCCGGACGAGGACCTATGCTGGGGCTGCCTCTTGCGTATCCACGTCCCTCAACGCATTCCGAGGAGGAGAGTACGAGCGAGGTGGGCCGTCAGATATTCTCAAGTGCAGGGGTGGTCCGCTGCGGCGCCACCGGCCAACATCTTGGAAGACGGGCTCCCGGTGGACGTGCCGCCAGTGCGACTCACCAAGAAGGTTTGCTACCGACACGCACGACTATTTGCGGACCTCTGCTGTGCGGGCACAGACGAAGGAGCAGACGGCATCCCCCTCCTGCGGGGGGTGCTGGTCCACTCCATCATAGTAGTGCAGCGCCAATAGTGCATCCTGCCTGCCTGGACACACTTCCCGTTTTGTATAAAAATAATTTCCTTGTATTGTTCTTGTATGGGTCTCCTGCGGGACCGTGGACAACCGAGCTTTGGCCCGAAGCTACTGCTGAACCCACCCCCGGTTCGGTCTTCAGCCTTCCGCCCCGCGCTGCTCTACATTGTCCCACCACCAGCTCAGCGGGAAGCTGCAAACCGACGCCTGGGGGGTGTAACCATCCTCGGAAGGAAACCATTGAGAACGGGGGGGACCCTGCCAGAACCAAGAAGACCACTGCGGACCCCAAACGCAATAGAGACTGCATCACGCGCCCGCCACGCATAGCCGACTGCAGACCGGGAGTAAGTCCGACCCCATCGAGGGCCCGCGGAAGGGGGGCTGGAGAGTGCTTCCCCGGGTTTTGGGGGACAACTGCCAGCTCCCTGCGGAGAAACGGCAAAGGACCCGGTCTGCAGGCCGGGGTAGTTCAGACCACATGGGCATTTCAACAGTCCAGGTGCAGCAGCGCACATCGCGACCCTTTGCAAGGGCTGGGGGTGCCGACGCTCCGGGCATCCCCCAACGCCTCTTACGCATCCTCCATCCCTCTGCACGCCAGCGGCCCGGGAGTAAGACCGACCCCATCGAGGGCCCGCGGAAGGGGGGCTGGAAGAAGCTTCCCCGAAAGGGGAGCACTTGCCAGCCCCCTGCGGAGAAACGGCAAAGGACCCGGCCCGCCGGCAGAGGCAAAGAAAACCACTGCGGACCCCAAACGCAATAGAGACTGCATCACACGCCCGCCACGCATAGCCGACTGCAGACCGGGAGTAAGTCCGACCCCATCGAGGGCCCGCGGAAGGGGGGCTGGGGAGTGCTTCCCCGGGTTTTGGGGGACATCTGCCAGCTCCCTGCGGAGAAACGGCAAAGGACCCGGTCTGCAGGCCGGGGTAGTTCAGACCACATGGGCATTTCAACAGTCCAGGTGCAGCAGCGCACATCGCGACCCCTTGCAAGGGCTGGGGGTGCCGACGCTCCGGGCATCCCCCAACGCCTCTTACGCATCCTCCATCCCTCTGCACGCCAGCGGCCCGGGAGTAAGACCGACCCCATCGAGGGCCCGCGGAAGGGGGGCTCGAAGAAGCGTCCCCGAAGGGGGAGCACTTGCCAGCCCCCTGCGGAGAAACGGCAAAGGACCCGGCCCGCCGGCAGAGGCAATAGGGACCACAGCTGCATCCAGAGGACCGGAAAGCCACGGGGCACATCGAGACCGTTCGCAGGGGCAGGGGGCACCGTCACCTTGGGTGCCCCTTACCCTCTGCTCCGCACATCTCACTCCTTGGCACACCGGCGGACCGGGGGTAAGACCGACCCAGTTTTGGGCCCGCGAAAAGGGGGCAGGAGCCTGCTTCCCCGGACCAAAGGGGGCGGCTGCCGGCCCTCTGCGGAGAAACGGCGAGGGACCCGGTCCGCAGGGTAGCACGGGGGACACCAACACCCCTCGAGCATCGGCCGCCGGCTCCGGGGATAGGCAGGGCAACACGCCTCACCCCATGCTGAAAGGGGCAAGGGAGGCAGCCAGCAGGGCCACCTCCCCCAGGACGTGGGGGAAGGCCACTGGAAGGGAGCGCTGGGTCGATCGCCCTACCTGGGAAAGGCAGCACGCGGATGTTCGCGATTGCAATAATAGTAGCTGCCACAGCGACCACGCCACCGGGGACAAATGCCCCCCCCCCGAGTGCACGAGCCACGGTGTCGGCAACTCGATTAATGATCTGTACGGGCCTAAAAATATTTCCGACAAAGGGGCAACCGCTCGTGGTAAGAGGGCTGGCAGTATCGGGCCGCCCCCAAAGCCTAATCACTCTCCTACCGAACGCCGTTTTGCGAGCTTTCAGAGAGACCCCCCTCCCCTCGGGAGAGGGGGCTGCGCTATATATCATATCCACAACGCCCACCGGAGGGAAAGGGACCTTTGCCTGGGTGATGAGTGCGTGCCCTCCTCCTGCGATAACATGACGAACGAAATAATCTGGGCAGCGGGCAGCACCGGAGATGCAACCGATTCTCTTGAGAAACATGCAACCCGGCGACTGCAAAAAGCGCCCCCCTTGAGGGTCAGGGACTCGTGCGAGTGCAAGCATGCCGAATGCAATAACGGCAATGCTGCACTGGCGGTTGGCCAGAGGGACGGGGAACTTGGTGTCCCCCGGGGGGCTGAGCTCCCACTCTGGACCACCAAAGGGGACAAGACGAACTCAAACCTTGCCCAACAATCCAACGGAATGACGATCGGAAGGATGACCTCCAGGCCCACCCTGCAGGCATGGGGAGGAAGGCGGACCCAGAAAGGACACGCCGCGGGCACAGGACGGCCCGCAACTGCGGACTTGTTCGGCCCACAAGAAACCGGGGAGGGGCGCCCAGTACGGAACAGGCAGTATCCGGCGGATGATGAATCCCCCCGGGAGAAATGCATGGGATTAAGGGACCATACACAGCGACCCGGCTCAACAGGAAGCAAGCGGATTCGCCCGCAGCCCGAGTGGATGCTAAGTTATCCAGAGCGCGCCCACGCCCAGGGGGCAGAAACTGAGGGGGTTAAGGCCCCGAGCGCTCCCATAGGAATCCGGCACGAGGGAATGGGGCCCGCCTGTGCCGTGCACAAACCTCGCCCCGCGACACCTGAGGGAGGGGCACCAATGCTAACCCAAAGGCCCAAGGATCCAAGGGGTCTGGAGAAAAAGATTCGGACTCTCCGACACCCCTGTCACGGGCCCAGTGAACCGCAATGGCGAGCGACGCATGCGGAACAAAGGGGCACCGTGGATCTTACCAGCGCGGACAGCGGAACAAAATCTGACCCTTCGATCCGATGCAAGGACTCACGACGCTCTCCTCATGATCAGAAGAGTGACAGCGAAGGTGACGGTTGCCACGTGAACCGACGCGAAAAGGGACGACACTCTTCCGCGCACTACGCACGGGCTGCGAGCCCTACAAACTGGGCACTTCAAATTCGAAAACATCCTCACTCCCTGGCGCGGCAAACTTTCGGCGATAATATAATGGCGTCTGCAACTGGAGAAATTTCGGCAGTCAGCGAGCAAGAGACCGAAGAACCAGGGCCCAAGCTACAGAGGACGGGGGAGAGTCAGGTGAACTTCCGCGACAGCGGACTACACCCCACCCGGAGCATCCCAACTGCTAGGGTGCCGTGCATTTCAGGACGACAGGTCATTATTGACGAGCTGTTTACAGGGAAGGAAGTGGTCCCGAGAGTCCCGGACAGGGAGCTCCTCACGAGAAGAACTCTGACCAACGACACATCCCTGTTGAGGTTCCGCACCTTTCCTAGGGGATATGAGCCTCTCCCCTGGAAGGGAACATCAAGGGGAGGAAACGCGGGCCAGACACCTGAGGACGGGGGGGGGGAAGCACACTACCACCACGATCCGCAGGAAATGGAAGTTGAACCGGGACTCGCTGAGCGGGACCCAAGGCAGGCGGCGGGACATGAAGCAGCGCCACCACAGGAACTTCCCCAGACGGCGCCCGTGCCCACGGGGCTGTTCCCATTGACGACAGAGGTGGTGGAATATATTTCACAGGCACCTGTGCTGCTCAAAGCAGGGCTTCTCTGGGCTCATCTCGCGGAAGCGGGGGAGAAGTTACAGGGACAGGTGCACCCTGGGCAAACTCCCGCAGCGGGGGCCCTGACCGCACAAGACCTCTTTGAACACCCGGCAGGGGAACCACTGCACACCATCTTCGGCACTGGAGGCGCTCCAGGGGGGCAGTACGACTCCGTGTGGAACATGACAGTGCCCCCAGCCATTGACTACACCTGTCTGGCGCACACGGGAGACGGGGACACTCGCAGGTTCCAACAGCTGCTCCTGGCGGAACTCCAGGAAAGACTGTGGAACACAGGCCGCTGCCCCGCCAAGGGGGATATCAGCGTCACGTCCCCTTGGCAGGGCACCCTGAGGGCGACATTCACTGACCCGCTTCACGCAGCCATTGCCCTGGTAGACGAACGGTGTGCCCCGGCGGTGCCACTGGAGCCACCTCCGTGGGGCTATGCCGACCGCTGGAAGCACGGGGCAGTGGGCACCCCCAAAGCCAGTGTCGCCAGGGACGTGCACAGGTGCCCGATGAAGCAGGACAGGGACTCGCTCCCAGCCGACCGCACGGTCATCCTGCAGTCCGTCGGGCTGGTTGGGCAGGGTGTGGCTGAAGTGGCCAACAGCATCTCGGCGGGAGTGGTGCTCGAGGGGGGAGCCCGAAACATTGTTTACATCGGTAAGGGAAGGCCACACTGGGAGGAGGCCAGGGCGACAGCACTGGACGTCGCCATCGTGGTGTTCTCGCGAGTGGACGAGGCTGACAGGGCACTGCGGCTGGGTCTCCCATATGAGTTCTATGGGCACCCAGTCACAGTGCACAAATACTCCTCCACCGCAGATATCACAAAGTTCCAGGAGTGGGAACTGGAGGTGGTTGCCAGGCCACCGGAAGGCAGACACTGGCACTCTGCAGACAGGGTGGAACAGGTCCTCTCTGCAGCGAAGCGGGAGCTGCGGTCGCAGACAGGCATCGAGGTGTTTCCGGTTCCCTCCCCCCCATCAGAAAGGGGGGTGGGGGAACTCATCACTCTCGCCCAACCGCTCCCGGACAGGGACAGCAGGGAGGCCTGCAGGTACTGGGTAACGGTGGAGGCTGCCACATACGAGGCAGTCTCGCATCGCACCACGAACCGTATGTTCTTCCACATCGGGAACGTAAAGTTTCACATCGCCTGCAGCCCGAGGTCCAGGTGGATGACCCAACGAAGCCCACAGCAGCCCCCGAGACAGAGGCCCAGATACGCGGGAAAGGGGCAGGGCAAAGGAGCCAAAGGCTCATACTACGGTCAGGTACAGCCGACCCAGCTGTTTGCGCAGGACCAGGGGTACGGCAGGCAGCTACCACCGGAGCCGCCAGCAGCGCAGGCTCCTCGGGCGGGCGGCGAACTAGCGTCGCTGGCCGACTCCGTGAAGGCTCTCACCGAGGTGGTAAGCCAGCAGGTGCAAGCCTCGGACAGGCAGATGTCAGCGATCACCCAGCTGTCTGGGCAGGTCACGGGGCTGCTGCAGCACGGGGTCCAGCTGATGCCTCAAGGGGGGCAGAGCTACCTGGGCCAACAGCAACAGCCCCAGCAGCTGCAGCCCCCTCCGGCAGCCCCGCTGCAGCTGCCGCACCAGGTGCCATTGGGGCCGCCACAGGCCCAATATTCGCACCCGGCGCAGGGGCTGTACCCACAGTGGGGCACACAGCTCCAGCAACAGCCGACCGCCCAGCCCACTGCCCAGCCGAGGCCCCTGGCGGAGGCCCTGGGCAAGGACCCTCGGCAGTATGGGAGGCCTGAGACAGGCCCCGCAATTCCACAGGAGTTTGACAACCCTGACGGCAGGGCGGCACTAAAGCGCCTCGACGAGCTCAGGGCTCAGGTCAGTGCTCCCTTGCCAGTTCTGAATGCTTGGCCATCTTGCCAGGATGGTGATCTGACCGGTATAATGCAACCCCTCCACAGGCACACAGAATCTGATGCGAGACGATGGGCCGAGACCAGGCACCGGACGAGGGTAGACGGAGATGCAGAATGCAGGCAGGCGAGCACACCTAGTGGAGGCACAGCCTGGAGGGGGCACAAGATGACGCCTCCCGGCACGCGCTGGCCAGGGAGACGCAGTGGCAATAGGACATATGATAAATACCTGCAGAACAATGAAACCTATTGCTTATTTGTATTAACAGCCTCTTGTGATCACACCCCCGATCTGATAACAGAGGGTGACCACCCAAGGGAAGAAGAGTTCGAAAAATTTGGCAGAATGCTGCACTTCTTGTCACCGTGTCTCATGCTCCCGGGACACTTTAAACTCGTAATGGACCGGCAGCACACACTACCTATTTCAGCATGCCTCGTAACGATGGGAATCTTGGCTATTACTCACCGCGGGATTAGAATCTTAATAACACGAACGCAACTAAGCGACTCTGCCTCAGGGGGGATTGTGTACTCACACCAAGGCCCAGAAGTCTGGGTTTGGAGGAATCAAAGGAAGAACACACCCTGGATGCACAAGAGGGGGAAATGGTATTGGAGAGAGGCGATGGACGGGGGAAGCCTCTTCTATGTCAATAGCGCTGCAGGGAGGACCTCCCTCCGCAGGAATTTTGCGGGGAGGAACAGCAACTGTGTTTTTGTTCCGGTCGGCATGCTGCGGAAAGTCAGGAAAGAGCTCGAAGATAGGGACAAGAACAGGAAGTCTCGCAGAGGAGGGGAAGCTACAGATCAACCCTCCACCCCCCCCCTTAGCGGTGGGGGGGGTGAAAAGCGGCCCCCCCCAAGGAACCAGACACGGGGCGCGAACCCCCAAGAGGAGGGGGGCCTCTACACGGTGGAGGGACGTGTATCGGATGTGCAACTCAGCAGGTACCTTCACACAATTGACCCGACTCCGCCGGAGGAGATGAACCAGCACAAATTCCTCTCCAAACTTCTGGCCAGAGATGGGATCGATGGCCTACTCGCGAACGGGAGGTTCGCGTACCAGCCGCTGTGTGACGGAGAGCACTGGAGGGCCCTCTTCTTTGACCAACAGGCCGGGGAAGGGGGGGGCACCCACGTGCACCTCTTTGACTCCTACGGACCCAACCCACGGGAAGGAGCGAGGGGGCATGCTGAGCTGCTGGACGCCACCCGAAAGTGGGCAGAGAGAAGGACAAGGCAGGGGGTCCCTACCGAAATCACGTGCACCAAACTCCGTACTCAGTACGATGACTTTCAGTGTGGGGTCTGGGTCGCGGTGATGGCGGCAGCATGGTGTGACTGGACGAAATCCCCAGAGAAGTCAACCTGGCCAAGGGCGGCGCACAGAGCCGCTGGGGGCACTGGGAAAACGACAAACAATAGGGTGGCAAAACAACACAGAATCGTCATGCAAATCGCCACCAAGCAGGAGGAACACGCGGAAGGCCAGGCCGGCACCCGGAGCGGGAGCAGTAGAGTACCCGGCAAAAGGGCAGTGCTCAGGCCACTACAACAAGTGACGGGAAGTGGACAGGCGCCAGCTCAGCAGAAGAGACAGCATAGGGCAGGCGCAAAGACCGTACTTGGCAGCTGGGGCAATAGTGCACGGGAATCTAAAAATGAACCAAATCACCACAGCGATAAAGAGAATCAAACACCCCCACCAGATGTGGGGGAGGAAGGTAGGCTGTCCCTGATGACCTGGAATATCAGAGGAAGCGACCACGCGTACTATGACCTCGCCAGGAGTTGCGAAGAACACCAGCCGGACGTGCTGGTTCTCACAGAAACAAAGGCGGCGGGCCCCATGGGACCAAAAAAACTCCAAGGTCTGGGTTACAGCGCCTGGCACTCAGCGCCGTGCCATGGAATCCAGCGGAGGGGGGCGGATGGTACTTCATACAGAGGGGGGGTGGTCCTAGCCCTCAGACGCCCCTACGACAGGACGGACGTGCGCGCTAACCGTGAAGTCCCCAGATACGCGAAAGGGTATTTACAGCATGTAGTTATTACGCTGCCAAGCGGCGTGAAGGTGCACGTGCTCGGTGTCTACAACCCTCCCCACCCGGAAGAAGCGGTGGTCAGGACGTGTATCCGTGATTACATAGCCCGAGAGGCCGCAGTGGCTTCCAGGAAGGGGGAGCACATGGTGGTGGGGGGAGACTTCAACGTCGCGGAGATCCCCAGAGAGCAAGACGGGATAGAACACCGTGCATGGAGAGAGATGTCTGACCGGGCGGGCCTTGCAGAGATCAGCTGCCCGCAAGGACCCACGTTTGGGGACCACAAAATCGATGGGTGGTTAGCGTCAGAAGAGCTTCAGCGGATCGCTGACGAACGGCACCCGATCGACACCAGGGCACACAGGCACTGCAGCGACCACCAAGCGGCAGTGGCGGCGGTGCCGCTGTGGAAGCTTCACACGACCACACCGATAGTGGAAGAGCAGGCGAAACCCGACCCGATCACGAAATATCAATTCCCGATCTCCAAAGCCTTGCAACGCTCAATGAAGGCGGCAATAGACTCGGCGCTCCAACCGAGTCTCAGGGAAAATGAATTCAAGACAGTGATCGAAAACGCGGTCGACGCGGCGGAAAGGGGAAGCCCGGACGCCAGGGAAAGAATTGATGAGGCCGGGAAGGCAGTTGATGGGGTCCTTCAGCAAGCCATGCGGGCCGTGGAGATCCCCCTCGAAACCGTCAGGTGCAAGCCCAAGGTCACCAGGGACCCCAACACAGGGGTCAGACTACCAAAAGCTAAATTCAGGAAGCGTGATAAAGCGCTGAAGGCAGCGGCGGTCCTACAGGAGATGCTTGCGATAGAAAAGGCAACAGGGGAAACCCCCAGCGCGGCACTGCTAGAGGAAGCCATGGCGGAGCCACGGGACACGGCGAAGGGCAGACCTGACACGTGTGCGGAGCCGGAAGACCCCCACTGGTGGGCGGAGTCTGAGATGCGCAGGTTCAGGCAGGAAGCCAAGTCCGTTATCAAAGACCACAAAGCCGAAACCTGGGAGACATTTGTCCAACAATTCCGTAGTAACTACTATCGCATGAAAAAGTCAGCCCACAGGTTCGTCTTCAGAGACCGCGACGCACTCCCGAAAGGAAGAACCTTGGGGATATGGGACAGAAACAACAAAATGGCAGTCGGGGCGGTGGCCACCGCGGAGGCCTTTTCGGGGCACATGGCCCACTCGGACCCATATTGCTTCGAACACCCCAGGACGGACCAACTGGACGAAGAGATGCCATGGCTGGCGGCGGAAGCCCCGGATAGCATGAAACCGGGGCAAAGACCGAGGAAGATGGAGCTTGGGAGCAGGCTCACTATTGAACTCTACAGACAAATTGTCAAACGGCTCCCCAATGGGAAGGCAGCCGGCCCGGATGCGGTACCAAATGAAATCCTCAAGGCTATGCCGGAGGAATTCCACGAATTTCTCTTCTCGCTCATGAGGGCGATGTGGAAAGCGGGGATAACCCCAGGCACATGGAAGTTGGGCACCTTCGTCTACCTACATAAGAAAGGGGACACCTCTGTGTTTTCCAATTACAGGCCCATAGGGCTTCTCCGCACAATTCTCAAGCTTTATACGGCAATGGTCACGGAGGTTCTATCCACGTTCTGCGAGGTAAACAGTATCCACAGCCAAGAGCAGATGGGTTCTAGGAAACACAGAAGCACGATCAACCAGCTCCTTCGACTGCAGCATGTTATCGAGGACAGCAAACTGTCCCACAGCCAACTGCATGTTCTCTACGTGGACTTCGAGAACGCCTACGGGTCGGTGGAGCATGACAGACTCCAGCACACCATGAAGTACCTGGGGATCCCGGAGGACGCGGTCAGAGTGGTGGCGGACCTCTACGGGGGGGAGGCACACAAGTCACCTTTAGGATGGCCTCAAAGATAGAGCACCACAGCTCGGAGCCCCTCATGGTCAAAAGGGGACTAGTGCAGGGAGACTCGCTGAGCCCCCTTCTCTTTATTCTCTATTTGGAACCCCTACTACGCTGGCTCAAGGCGGGCAACAAGGGGTATCTGCACCGCCTCACGGATTCGGACAAACCAATTCGCACTTCCTCGGCGGCATACGTGGACGATCTCGCCCTGATCGCGGAGTCGGCAACGCAACTGGCAGTGCAAGTCAGGAAGCTGGAGCTCTACTCCAACTGGAGTGGACTTCGAATCAACAAGACCAAATGCGGAATCACGGGAACGGACGAAAAAGGGTCTCCAATCCCTGAGGAGACATACGAGGATGTCACCATGCGCACCCCCAGGGTAGGCAAGCATGGATTCCCGTACCTCCACCCGGATGACCCATACAAGTACCTTGGGATACAAGTGGCCCTCTCGGGGGACTGGACGGTCCAAAAGCAAGCCTCCTTTCTGCAGGCAAGGGAAAGGATACAGGCGCTCCTCCACTCCCCTCTGACGAGCGGACAGCAGGAGGAAGTCCTCCGCTCGGCAATTATAGGACAGCTAAGATATGCCCTTCCCTTAGGGATTTTTTCTACCAAGGAAATCGAGGACCTAGACGCGATTATCGGTGGGGCATACAAGCTCCTTAATGGATTGCCAAGAGGCACCGCTAATTGCTACACGGCACTCCCGAAAACCTCCTACGGGCTTGGGCACACACCACTGCTGGCCACGTACGCACAAAGTGTGGCGAGCGCCCTGCAGATGGCCACCGCCACCAGGGAAGACCTTCGAGAAAGGCCGAGAGAGGTGTTCAGGGAAAGTGAGGCCTTTCATGTCAAGCAGACCTCTCAACTTAGTGCCACCACGAGGGGGCTAGTCAGGTATCATTACAACCGCAGGCAGGGACAGGTGGACGGTACGGTCAGAACTGGGGAACTCGACAGGTGCTGCACAGCCCGGCAACTTGCGGTGCTACGTGAGCACCAAGTCTTGCTCACAGGATCTGGACCGCTGCTGGCGGACCTGATTAACACCCAGCACGGGGTCATCTCCAAACTTGCGAACGCGGTTCGGAAGCCCTTCCCGAGTGCGCTCGAAGGCAGACACAGAACGGTCGTTGACCAGGACACGGGTGAGGAGAGCGTGAAGATCTATTCAGTCAATGACCAGGAGGAAATTCCGCTTAGTCTGACCACGCTGCTGCCTCTGCTCCCTTTCGTGGAGGAGGGGTTTTATGTGGCGAAGGGGGGCACCCGTGCGTGCAGCCTCAGAGAAGCAAAAACAAAAGTCCCCGCCAGGTTTCAAGGGCGCATGCGAACCTTCATGCTCATGCTGTACCCATATATATGCGAAGCGCTCGCTGACAAGCCCAACGACACGCGATTCTGGGACAACCCGAAAAACCTCACCCTCAAACCCCAGTTTATGCCGTCCAAAGAGGCACACAACGCTCTAGGGTTCCAAAGGTTGGCAGAACCCCAGGCGACCGAAGGGGAAGAACTAACCACTTGGGAAGAGGGCTTCCACCCCACTCAATCCAAATGGGGCCCGCGATCGCTGTGGCACGCAGGAAGAAGAGGACCCCCCACGACCTCCATGCAAGCCAAAAACGCCTTAAAACAAATGGCGACAGGTTATTGCGCCAAGGACGAAGAAGACCACGAAGACGCCTTTAAATGCCACGATATTGGAGTCAGACCCACCCTGCTTGAGGACCCGGGGGGTAGAGTCATGATAATGGACTCCGTAGGCGTGAGACCCAAGGCGGAAAAATTCCTCTCAGACCTGCGACACGCAGCCAGAGCTGGAGCAAGACTCACCGAGAAGGAGGCGATGGGCAGCAGGAGGGCGATGAGGAGAAACCGCCCTGAGGGGTCCCATGCGGACAGCCTCCTGAAGGGGGGAGGAAGAAGAGGAAACGAGCCCCGGGGGGAGGGCACCCCCAGGCACAGGACGGAAGGGGTCTTCTCGGACACCAGAGGCAGGGAGGCGTGGCTTAGCTCCATACAAGTGGAAACCCACAGCCTCTGCACGACGGGCTTGGACACAGTGTCGATGCACCAGACGAAACTCGCGGATGCCCTCAACGGAACCGAGTTCGAGCAGTCGGAACAATACGAGGCGCAGATGCGCAACACGATGGAAACGGTCCGGGACGAGGGATTTTCCTTTGTCCTGACTTGCGACGGCAGCCACTGGAATGTGCTCCTATTCGGAAAAAATGAGGACACCAGTGTTTCAATCTACCTCTACGACCCAATGGGGGGGGAAGACACGCGCCTACTGACGGCGCTGAGACAGTGGGCAGGACCGCCGGGATGGCCGCCGGTCAACGTAACGGTCTCCAACATGGGGGTCGCACACCAACGAGACGGATACCAATGCGGAGTCTGGGTGTGCTACATGATTGACAAGTGGCAGGAATGGAATAGGTCCACCACAGGAGAGAGGTGGGAGTCCTGGATCGGGCTGCATGGGCCCCCGGTGGGCGGAGAAGCTACGACCTCCAAGGGATACAGGAAAGCCATGAGAGGCCCAATCATGGCGCGCATAGGAGAATTAGAACAACGGGAGCGCCACCACGTGTTCCACGGGGAGGGAGAGATTCATGACCCAATCTCCTTCGAGGAGGTGGATGACGAAATCCAGGAAGAGGCAAGCGCGGGGCCAATGCAAGTCAGGAGGAGCCCGACCAGGCAGACCCAGGCAAACACGGTGCCAGAAACCCCCAGGCACGCCCGGGAGCTCCCGAAGGTCGGTGAGAAAAGGACCAGGCAGATCATACAAAGCCCCCAGGCCACAAAGGAGAGCGAGGAGATCAGACCCAGGCCGAACCCGCCTGCGCAGACACCCCAGAGGGAAACAAGCCCCCACCGGGTCACAGTTAGCCTGGAAGATGGCAGAGGCACGAAATGGAAAGGGACCGCGGCGCAGATCATGATGCTGAGGACATGGGTCCTCGCTCAATTGTCCAAAGGAGATGTCAGGACGGGGGAGTTGTTCCAGCATGCGGCCAAAATCGGATTCTCGAGAGACGCGGTTAGGCTGATGGCCACGCACCTCGTAAGCAGTGAACAGGTCGCATGGGCAACGCACCCCCCTGTTAATGACTGCCGGAGCAGGAACAGGTGGTGGAGGATAGACACCATGGAGCTCTCGGTAGGCGCTGGCCCGACGGTTGCCAATGATCCGGAAGTGCTCGAAGAAACGGAGGAGGAACCCCAGGCCGTTGAGGCGTCCGAGAACACCACAATCCTAGCGGCTAGGACGCACTGGGGAAGCAGGGAATACCTGCTTGGGCCAATTCGCCCACAAGGGGAGACATGGGTCGAAGAGGACACACTGCTGACAGGAGGAATTGCGGGAATGAACCCGAGCCGAGCCGAACGAGAGACCGACACGTTCCACAACAAGGAGCGGGAAGCACAGCAGGCTCGGAGACACACAGAAAGAGAACCGCTGTCAGGAGCTCCCACGAGGCATGCCCACTACTGGCCGGGGGTCACCGAGCTCAACATAGACACTGAACCCTTTAACCCAGACTGGGACGCAGCACCCTCGGGCAAGTGCACGCTCACGACAGAGACAGGCAGGCACCACGTGTTCGCGCACGACGAGCGGGGCAAGATGGTAGGCGCCCTCAAAGAAGAGGTACTCGATAGGCTCTACGACAGATATGTGGCCGCGGCGGGCACGGACAGCGCAGATCAGACCCATACAAGGGCGGGGGAAGAGCGACGGAGGTCCTTCGAGGAGCGGGAGCCACAGCTGGGCACAGTCCACGGATTCGCCACAGAAGTAGTCCTCCTGCTCAAAAGATATTCCTGCGAGGAGGAGGAGGAAGTCAAGAAAACTGCACTGCAAAATCACTGGACGCTCCCTCCAGAAATTATGCAAGCGCTCCAGGAGGCCTTCGGGATCCAGGCGGAGATATTCGCGTCGCCGCTCAACGTACACAGCCACACGGCGACATACTGCTCCAAGTTCGACAGGGACAAGATTTTCGGATCCAAAGGGTCTGCATGGGACACCCGATGGGGAGAACTGGGCGCCTTCGAGTTCAATCCGGAGTACACAGCGGCAGACCTAGACAAAGCGCTTCAGGAGGCCCTGATGTCCACCATGGCGAAAACCCCGGTACTGGGGGTAGGAATTTACCCGGCCTGGACGAGAACGCCAGCCAAGGCATACTGCAGGAGGTATGGAGATACTAGGATACATGAATTTGGGGTGATCCCAAGAAAAAGCTTTACGTTCCTTCCCCCAGACCACTGGGGAGGCACCACGGTATCAGGCGTCACGAAGAAGGACTACAGCAACTGGGGAGTTAGGATCCTAGTTGTTGCCAACGCAGAGGGATGGCAAAAATTCTGCCCGGACCCAGAAGGGGCGGCGGAACTAGTCGGGAAGGCCCTGCAGCGCAGCACGTACTGCACGGTCCGTAAGTACCACACGATTCGGAACCTCAGGCCGGCCAACCCGAGGGTCCACACCTCGGACGCAGTGTCAGACATGGCGGCGGTCAAAAACGCGATGGAGAACACTAGTCAATACGACATGATCTTCGACCCTCACCCGATGAGAAAATGGGAAATACCGAGCATGTCGCGCAGACAGGGATGGGGGAACGAAGGGGGTGAGGTCCCCAAGGAAGACCGCACCCCGGAGGCGGCGAGGGCCATGAGACAAACATGGCGCGACAGGGGACTCGCCGAGGTCACGATCACGGAGTACCATGCGGCGAACACGGCATGGCCTTTGGACAAGATCAAAGAGGACTCGAGGGCCAGATGGCTAAAGGCAATGGAGCGCACTCCCATGCTCTTCAGCAGACAAGACAGGGACAGGGGACACACGGAAGTAAGGGAGAGGTTCCCCACGTGTCCCATTAAGCACAAAACCGGACGTTCCAGAACCCTAGAGGAAATCAACAAAGCCTGGGATGCAACCTCGTTCCTCTATACGGATGGGTCGCGACTGGACCCAGAGGAAGAAGGGGGGTTACATAGAGTGGGAGCGGCCTACTGGGACCCCAGAGGGGATGAAAACCCCAGAACTTGGAGGGGCACGTGGTCGACGGGTGGACACCTCACCATCAACAGGGCGGAACTCCTGGCGATCCACGCGGCACTCAGGGCCAGAGAATGCACAACACCGGGCGAGATAGCAATCTGCACGGACAGCCTCTGCAGTATGTACCAAATACTCAACATGTTATCCAGACCCCACACGATGGAGGGCCACAGACACAGGGATTTGCTTGAGGATATACTCTCCCTGGTAGAACAGCATAACAGCCAGGGAACGAAGGTCTCACTCAGGAAGGTCAAAAGCCACACGGGGGTAAAGGGCAACGACAAGGCAGATGAGGCGGCCAAACAGGCAGCAGAAAACCAGGAGGGCACCACCCAAATTGACCCATGGGACAACAGGACCATGTACACGCTCGTAGCCAATGCCCGAGATGGTGAATCGATGAGGCCCCTGCAAGGGGAGGGGGCGGTGGAAAGGTATGTGGCAGGAAGGATTGCACTAAAATCGACACAGCACAGGTCAGTGAGAAAATGGCTACAGCCCCCGAGCAGCCCGTGGGAAGAATGGGGAACACCCGGCAGGGGAAATCGGGAGGGAGCCATCCCAGTAGAGGGCTCTATGACAAAGAACCCCACGACCGGCGCCCCAGGGCCAGCCCAAGGCCCCGACCGGGGCCGACAGAACGTGGAAATGGGGACACCAGGGGAGAATCTCCAGGAGCCGATGCTCCTGGAGGAACTCCAGCACGCTCCCTGGAGCCAGGACGACCCGCCGGAGCGACGGGAGCCGGGCGACCAGGAACAGGTACACCCGCGGGATCAAGTGACCACTCAGGACGAGTGGGACCTACTCTGGGAATTCGATGAGACGCGGGGGCCGCCTCTGGACATGGGCGAGAGGGGGGCCATGAACTCGCCAGACAGAGAGATGATGCAAGCAATCGAGGAGGCAGAACGTGAGGACCCAATTGACGGTCTGTGCCGCTCGATGATGGAGATGGACCTGGGAGAGTCGGAACTCCAGAACCTGACGGACGTTCCACAACAAGCGATAGACGCCTACCAGGAGGCGGCCCCAGAGAGAAAAAGAAAGAGAAACAGGGACCGGGAGGCCATGCACCGGAGAAACGGAGACAGGGCCGCCACAAGCCACGCAGACGCTGCCGCAGTCGAGACACACATGGGAAGAAGATTGGAGGAGCCCCCGCGGGAAATTCTCCAGGACAAGTCGATACCAGGAATATCCAATCACTTCTGGAAGGTTACTCCACCGACGCTCAGGTCCCTGATTCTAAGGTGCCGGTTTGGGGTCCTCATGACGACTGCCAGAAAGCACCTCATATGGCCGAACAAATACCCGGTCCCGGACTGCGCCCTCTGCGGGAGGAGGGACACTCCGGCACACAGGCTGGCTGGATGCAAAGACGAGACCAGCATGAACATGGCCACAGCCAGGCACAACGAAGTGGCAAGGACCCTTTACGAAGCGATCAGGAAGGGACGAACGGGCGCCAGTCCGATCTGGATCGCGCACCACGCTGGGCTAGACGGGACTAACAAATGTACCCGCCCGATACCGGACTTCGTACTCAGAAGGGGTCAGTGCCGTAGGGACGGAAGGGACCACCCGGGGGCGAAGGACCCCCCAGACGACATACCACACTTTGTAGATATTGTCATGATCAAGGGTGCAGAGGACGTCAGGGACGCCCCCCCAGGCAGGCCGGAAAACACCCACAGGGAGGATGTGGGAGAAATCCACCTCATAGAGGTGGCCTTCACGTGGGACACTCGCTGGTATGTGTCCCTTCACGATAAACTCAACAAGTATGAGCCCCTTATGGAGCTACTCAGATCCAAAGGCTATAAAGTGTTCTTTCACCCGATGGTTTTCGGAACCACGGGGTCGGTATATGAACACAACGCAAGGGCTCTCACGCAACACCTCGGCTTCAACAAGAAGGAAGCGGAAGCCCTCCTCAAGAAAATCAGTAGCATCGCGGTGGAATGGGCTGCCAAGATGTTGATTTCACACAGCAGGTCGGAGAAGGAGAAGGCTCTAAAAAACAGTAAGAAGCCGCCTTGATTGTGCATGTGACTAGGGGCAGGCGTAACAGCTGTGCACCTTCAAATATCACGCTTCCAGTAGGAAGAGTCACATTTTTTCTTTTTTTCTTTTTTCTTTTTCTTTTGTGTGAACGCATATTATAAATTTTATAGCGTCTGGCACGTGTGCGATCATATATGATTATGCACATGTTGTACATATCATGCATGTCTCCATGCATGCATCTCGCAACTATTACGTGATTATATTGTCATTTCTCAATCTCTGTAATTTTCACCTACGATATATACGTTGGGTTTCAGGTATACGAAAATAAAAAATAAAAAAATACGCACCGACGGTGCACAAAAATACATGCATGTAGGTGACTATATTCCACATAATTATCGGGCGTTGCGTTGTTTTTCATAATCAGCCGACGTGGCTGACTATGCCTCCCGAATGACGATTATTCAAGAGTTTGACGATTTTTCAAGTCTACGGCTGTATGAAACGATTTTATCAAATCTACGGTGTATGCGGGTACCATATCAAATCTTTCGCGTCGCGACCGTGAAACCTTTCCGCAAAATTCTAATTTAATTACTAGTGATGACTGTATCAAAACACGCTCTACGACGCTTCATATATATGTGTGTGTGTGTGTATCTATATCGGATATTCCGATGTACATTCATGAACGTGTCCGTAGCGTAGAATCTGATCTTATCACACAGGTGTATAAATTGGTAGTGCCACTTGTCAGCGAAGCATCCCATCTGAGGGATTTCTAATTATTGATTAAATATTTGTATCGAAGCACAAGTAATCACTGCTATTCATATACCCCATTCGCACAAGCACACGCTCACAACTCGCTTCCTGTATCGCAAATGCCACACTTGCATATCGTGATGCCATCTGCGCATTTGCTTGAATATATTTGCTTGATTATCATGAGTGACATTTTATACTCGCATGGTAGTGCCAATGGCTGAATTTAAATGTGTATCGTCTCCATTCGCATGGCGTCTTGGCAGATATCTCGTTGGATGCATCCCAACCGACATGCAAGCTCGACAGTTGCGATACAGGAAGCGAGTTGTGGGCAGATATATTTCATAATTGCACCATGCGTGTTTGACATGCAGACGATGTAGAAAGGAGCCCGCTAGATCTCATCGCGACATGTGAGCACGGCAGCACGCCGTCTGCAAATATAAATGTCTATTAAAAGGAAGCACGTCGTGTCACTTGCGTGTTTTTATAATTGTAGCATGCATGCGCGTCCACACAATGCATATACTCAGAATAAATTTCTGCATGAATTGCCACTGCGTTTATGCATCATCGATCATCGCAAATATCAGCGCAACGACGCTGCAGGTTTAGGCTCATCCGCAGGCGCATCCGCATCCGCAGGCGCATAATACCAGATACATGCCCAAATCATTCCCTTGATGATCTGAAGCAAGTGGCTTTTGAACTGAGATCCGCACAAAACGACGCTTCAGGTGCAGGCACATCCGCAAGCGCAGGCGCATCCGCAAGCGTGTCTGCAAGCATTCACGATATCGGTCGTTTCATAAATGTCACCCATCAGCAGCTAGATTTTTCAGATATGGATCTTAGTGAAGCAGAGATGAATGTACTCAATTCAATAGACCGTTCCTGATCTACATACGCATGTATAGAATAATTATGTGAACGCATATTATAATTTTTATAGCGTCTGGCACGTGTGCGATCATATATGATTATGCATATTGATAATCAACCATGCGCCGGAGCCAAGGATATGATTATGCATATGTTTACATACCATGCATGTCTGCATGCATGCATCTCGCAACTATTACGTGATTATATTACCATTTCTCGATCTCTGTAATTTTTACCTACGATATACGTTCCTCCTACGTTATACGATTATTATTATCATCATTATTATAATATATTATTATCATATTATATTGTATCATATTATCTTCGTCGCGATGTTCACTATGCTTCGACTAGGCTACTGCGATGCGCATTTGGTTTTTTTAAGATAAGATAATATTATATTATATTATCTCCGTGGCGATGTTCACTATGCTTCGACTAGGCTACTGCGATGCGCATTTGGTTTTTATGTGAATCGATTTTCCTGCAAAGCGCATGCACGAGCATGGCGAAAATACAAATGAAATCAATCGCACCGAAGGTGCATTTGCATCCGCAGAGAAATGCAATGCCAATCTATGCGGCCTTGCTTTATGCACAATACGATCGTTCGATCATGCTGACTCTGCAGCGCCATATTTTTTGGTGTCCCACTTCTCTCATACGCGCATTAGCCACGCCTGCGATCTACGAACGCCCGAATCTCTGCAGGAGATCATGATCATGAACGCTGCTCGCATGCTGAAGCGCTCACAGCCGACGAACCGAAGGTATAAAAACCTTATTATGACGGCGAAGTCCACTCGTCGCTCCCGCGTCGCGTCGCGGGGGCTCCGCCCCCGCTCCGCTCGCGCTCGCTTTACCATTCGATTGCGATGTGGGTACCTCGATCTGAGGTCTGTCTCGTGTCTGGGCTGCGACGACGGGAGGGTGATGTCTACAGCGACTAAAAGTGCGAGGAAATGATGACGTGGTGGCATTCGTCGAATGTCCGTTGCATAAAATCGATTCGATCGAAAAATGCAGTAATATGATAGAATCGGTTTGATCGGACGACGTGTTTGAAAAATATATTGTCTTAAATATGGAACACACATGTAATGTGTAATATAAATCATAGGATGGGGTAATTAGTGTGCTTTCTTCCATTTTCGGACGAGAGGAATAGATGCACCTTCGGTGCGATCAAGTCTTCGGTTCTGTCATGGATCATGGGATGACTATGCATCCCATGACGAATGCAGTTCTACAGGTATACTTCGTTAGACATGCATGTACGATCCCGGTGCAACGGCGCAACTCTGATCATTCATCGTGCACGTCTTCGTCGGGGACTACACACGCATGTAGGGATCATCGTGACTGTGTCAACTTTCATTTAGTTGTATTAGCAAGTTCTACAGAAATTATCACGCTTTGAGTGCTCGTTGATCGCCAATACTATTTGCATAGGTAGTTTTGCGTTATAATAGTATATGCACGGATGCCCGGAAAGTGTCACCAGCTGCGAAAATGATGAGTCAAATATGGTATTATATCGCGCATATGGTGTGTTGTGAAGCGTACGCTGCATCACAGTGGAAGACTACCTGGAGGTCGCTGTATCGTCACATGCTCAAATAGTTGCAAACAAGTCGTTGCACAACGTATTGAACTAATGTACCTGATGCGCGCCCGAAATATATAGCGAACGGACTTACATATGCGTGAATGGCAGACGGAATGACATAATATATTTGCTTGCTCGATGCGTGCGCGCGCACCGCTAAGACTCGCGGTTGCTGATGTATGCTCGATGTATACTGGTCTCGCATAACAGGCTACCTTCCATCGTCAACAGCCTCGATTGATTAAACAACTACCATCCACATTATGATTACTGATGAATATGTGTCGCGTGTCACAGCACGACTATACTTATGACTGTTAAACCTGTTGCAGTGTAACACGGCGCAGCGGTTACGTGAAAAATCCCAAGCACATATGTGCTATCGTTATGGCGTATTAAGGCTTGTATGAAATTCAGCAGTCTCCGCGCCGCCATCTAATGTCTGCCCGTAAGTCTAAGCAGGTTGCTATAACCTATAAACAGCGTACCTTCCATATCGACGACTTTGTTTATCTTTGGAATCCGGATATAAAGAGTCGTCGGAGCCGAGCGTCGCTATTCATTGGGAAAATCGAAAATATCGAGTCGTACCGTGGTCGTGCAGAGCCCATGTTACTTTTACGATGGATCTATCGAGCAGGTGATGTTCCTGCGCGCGCGTTCCCAAAGGGCTTCCAGGCGCAGCCTCAGGAAGTATTTTACAGCGACCATTTGGACTATAACCCAATTTCTACCATCGAGGGCACTTGTGAGGTACTAACCCAGCGTGCATACAACGAACGCCAATATGCCACACAGCGTGCGGATGATGGCGCCATTGCCTCGAAAACGCACATACGTCGTAATGTTATGCCGCAAAAGCCCCACCCAATCAATCGAGATGTCTACTGGTGGAGATGTCGTTTGCACACGACTCATCTGCCGATGGAAATCGTGTTCGACGATGCAGCTTGTATCTCAAGTGCCACTTCAACTCTGCAGCCGCATGCGGCAGATCAACACTGCCGTCGCGACAATGACGCGAATGGGGATTGCGCGGATGGTGGGGCGGCGCCCATCAAATCTCAACGAAGGATTGCAAATCTGCACTGCCGAATAAGGCGACGGACCCAGATGAATGATAGAAATCCAGCGAAAAACACGAGAACAGTGCCGCCTTCCCTCAGAGCATCAAAATCGGACCGTCGTCGAGCTGAGATCAAAAGCGTTTCATCACCATCGACAGACGATGGTAAGATACGTGCTGATGATGCTGAAACTCGTCCGACGGGAGACGTGACCACTCTGCGCTCCGCCTCGTCTGCAGGCTATGGTGCGGATGGTGGAATTACGTCGGGCGACAGTCGTCACTGCTTGGATGGGGAGCATCGTGATGCACTGGCGGGACAAGATATTGAACAATTGGAAATTTCATCAGCAGAACAGCCTGATCCCGCGACAGCTGTACTCGATGTAAGCGCGCGCCACCGGCATTTGAAACGTGTCCGACCCCCCCAAAAAACAGTGAGTATAAATGCGCTAATAAAATCTATGGCCTCGCCTTCAAGTACTATCGGTGGCGCAATGCGCGGAGTCGTCCCCCAAACGCTGTTAACATCGAATAAGCGATCTCGTAGAATAAAGAAACGGTCAGCATCCACGACCAGCACCAGTCGAGCAGCAGTCATGACCAGAGCTGATAATAAACGATTTTGCGACACGACCATCAAATCATATGATGAATTGTCCAGTAGCCCCAGCAGGAGTGCGCCCCATTCAACGGCAGCCAACGACATAGAAGCGGTGCAAAACGCAGCAAAGGAGCTCACAGTCATGAGCTGCAGCACATCATCCGATGCCCTCATCATTGCCGATGAAATACCTGCTGCTGATCATAGTGGCATCCTACCATCTGCACCTACTCTCACAGTAATTATCAGCGACAAAGAAACACCATGCAGAACAGACCCTCATGCAGATTTAGCAGCAACGCAGCTCCCTACATCAGGGTATGGCAATACAGATGATGGTCTGAAGATATTGACGGACGCCGCCGCTAATAATCAAGTCCAGATGCAGCTTTTGGCTGATGACGGATCATAATACCATAGACACTGCAATGCATAGTATGATATCGATGATACATATATCTGCTGTGTGAATGTGGTCAGACTGTTCATAGTAGATGTATCTGCGGGAGATTGTCATAATGAATTTGTATGAATTGTATATAAATACCACACATCTCTGCCAACTGCGCACCGATAGACAAAGAGCGCACAATGCATTCGTTATCTCACGTGCTGAGCTGTGCCCGCGCAAACTATAGTCAACAATTTGGATCGATTGTGAAAAATCGAATCTGTAATCAACTAGCATGGTTGCCAGCAGCACTGATATCCTCACTGATCATTTCACTGCCGCCTCACAAGCAGAGTGAATATACTGCACAGCACAGGTATTTTGAAAAATATCCCCGAAATTTGGGTATCCCTTTATAGTGCACAGCACAGGCATCAGAACATATCACCGACCCATATTTGGGGGAAAGTAGCATTTGCAGGCTCCTGACGAGTGACTTAAGTTGCTCAGCATTGGTTTCATCAGCGGGATGCAAATATCGAAGCCAACAGCATATTGGCACTGCCGTACAGTATACGTCACTCTGACATGTGTATGCAAATGTTCAATCGAGTAACTGTCCAATAATTACAAATAATAATCTAGCTATTTCGGATTTTCTTTTTGCAAAAACCGCTCACGACAAGTAAAATAAGATCACTCATACCGTCAACAAAGCAGATACTGCTGATTGGTTTATTTGTGCTTTGAAGTAGTTTTCAGTACATACTAATCGAGCATTCAATCTTGTGCCATCCACTGCTGAATGCTGGGTGCCTCAGCCTTGGGTTGGTCTTGTGCAATCGGGGCCTTGGCCTTTGTCTTTATGCTGCCGCCTGTCACTTTCTTCCCTGTTCCACCATTTGCAGAGGCGGATGACCCTCCCTTTGATTCGGCCCTGGGTTGGTGTAGTGCAGACACAGTCTTCGTCTTTGCCTTGAAGGTTCCGCCAGCTACCTTCATCCTTGTCCCGTTCTTCGCAGTGGGGAATGCCCCATCCCTTGTCCCGTGATTCGGGTCTGCCTTGTTGCCTGACCCACCCTTTGCTGTGGTGGGCGGCCCTTCTTTGGGTACGGACAGTGGAGGCAATTGGTCTCTCTTAGATGGGGTAGGTGCCTCTGCTACAACCTTAAATCCGTCGACATCTGGTGCCCGTAAAGTATCTATCGAAGGTTCAGGGGCAGTTTCAGCGTCAGCATCCTTGCCTCCCTCCTCAGATGCCCCGTCCTCCGCTCCAGCTTTCATTCCAGTCACAACCTGCATCAACCCCAACGGTCAAGTGCATGCGAGACACTTTGCAATACTGCAGCACTGTACACCCCTCGGTGCCCTCCACTTACAAGATGGTTGCACACCATGAGCAATGCGCATTATGTGGGAGGAGCTGCTTTGAGCCAAGGGTCTCACCTTAGGTGGAGTCGTCGAAGACGCAGTTTGTTTGCCATAGCCAATGCCGCGGCCCTTATTGAGTGTGCAGATGCCGGCCTCTTTTTTCAGCTCGGTTTCAATTTCCCGCAGGATACGTTCTTCTTCTTTCTTGCTGCCAAACAGCCTGCACAATCCCAAGCATTAGCGCGCCGCTCCGCAGCCTTCAGTTGTACTGAAGACTGGGCTGAAGGCGGGTGCCACGTGGCCGGACCAGATCGCAGGCAGCGTGAAGCAGCCAGCAATCCTCAACATATTTGTTTTGACATGGGATATAATCAGCTTGAGAGTACAATGAAGTCCGATGCAGTGGTCACATCATTGCATTTGATTTTTCACAGCAGTTCAGGACAGGATTACGGTAAACAAGTAACCTGTCTTGGAAAAGTTTGGGCGAATTTCGCCGGATGGATCATGAATCGTCCACATACAGACAACCTCGATTCGACCAGGTTGTTCTGGAAGAGACAAACTTGAACATTGCAAAATTCTGGTTCATGGATTGTAATTTGGAGTGGAAGGCAGCAGCTATAACAATCCAACTTCTCCTTCTGCGCCGTAGCCACTAGGCATGGACACGCCGTAGCCACATGGCATGGACACGCCGTAGCCACTAGGCACATTAAATTCGAGAGCAGAAATTCCGGCGTGACAGCATGGCATCTTAATCTGTCTCAGATTAATTCAAAAGAATTTCTCTGGCAAAACGTCGAATGCGGTCCAGGCGAGTTCGTGCAACACTGCACAATGCAATTCAGCACGTGCACATCAAGATGACTAGTTCAAGCTCCCATGATGTGCGCACCCATGCTCTTGCTTCCGCTGAATGTAATCGTGGAATGTGTGCATGTCACAGATGCCATTGCCGTACGCGTCGAGGAACTCTGGGCGGCTGATTGTTATCTGTCCGCGTCCCATAGCAGATTTCTTCCTCAGACAGCCACGCCGTAAGCAACTTACGCGAGTGCTGGCAGAGCAGTGCTCGCCAACCAGGGAAGGGGACGATCGCAGACCAGGGAAGGGGACGATCGCAGACCAGGGAAGGGGACGATCGCAGACCAGGGAAGGGAACGATCGCAGACCAGGGAAGGGGACGATCCCCACCAGGAAGGACGATCGTAACAGGAAGGTGACGATCGCACCAGGGAAGGGGCCGACGCAGACCAGGGAAGGGACGATCGCAGACCAGGGAAGGGGACGATCGCCGACCAGGAAAGGGACGCCGACCAGGGAAGGGGACGATTGCAGACCAGGAAGGGGACGACGTACACCAGGGAAGGGGACGATCGCAGACCAGGAAGGGACGATCGCAGACCAGGGAAGGGACGATCGCAGACCAGGGAAGGACGATCGCAGACCAGGGAAGGGGACGAATGCAGACCAGGGAAGGACGATCGCAGACCAGGGGAAGGGGACGATCGAGACCAGGAAGGGGGAAGATCCCCGACCAGGAAGGGGACGACGCAGACCAGGGAAGGGGACGATCCCGACCAGGAAGGGGACGATCGCAGACCAGGAAGGGACGATCCCCCGACCAGGAAGGGGGACACCAGACCAGGAAGGGACGATCACCGGCGAAGGGACGATCGCAGACCAGAAAGGGGACGATCCCCGACCAGGAAGGGGCTATCCCCCGACCAGGGGAAGGGACGAATGCAGACCAGGGAAGGGACGATCGCAGACCAGGAAGGACGATCGCAGACCAGGGAAGGGGACCGATCCCCGGCCAGGGAAGGGGACTTAACGCAGACCAGGAAGGACTCATCGCAGACCAGGAAGGGGACAACTCACCAGGGAAGGGACGGATCGCAGACCAATGAAGGACGATCCCCGACCAGGGAAGGGGACGATCGCAGACCAGGGAAGGGGACGATCGCCGGCCAGGGAAGGGGACGACAAACTCAGAGGGGCCTGGCTGAGTCATCCTTGCTCACGGTAACCAACGCCATGGTCCCCCAAAAGTCATCTCAGGGGCTTGCTAGCTGCGATGATCAAGCAGTAAAAGTAAGGCGGCAGAGGCTTGGACCGGCTTCCCATTCGTCTTGGTAGTGGCGCCTTCTTGCTGCTCCTCGTCCAGAAGCACCGGCTCGTCCATCCCTGTCTCCTTCATCATGAAGTTAACCAGCGCCTGCCCAATCGGAAGCACGGGGCTCGCTGTGAGAGCTGCATAGACGCTCACGCATTGCGCCAAGCAGCATGCAGCATCACAGCACGACCCTCCAAGTGCAATCGTGGGCCATCCATGGGTCCATCATCAGACGGTACTCAGTGCGCCAAGCCCGCCCCAGCGCATCCTTTCTTGCCTTCATAGCCATCCACACGCATGCTTCAGCTAGTCGACCATGAAACCCCGTCACGCCACTCAGCACACAGATGCCCGCCTATCCGCCAAGTCTCGGGGTGGGAGACTAGGGGAGCGCCCAACGCGCTAGCGCACCATGGTCATATTGCAATCCACCCCCTTCGGGAAGTGGGAGCCTTTACCTGCTCCCACGCCCGAAATCGTATCACCGACAAGCCCCGCCCGCGCCGATGGCGCGAGGCGGGACCTCTGGATGCATGGGGGGCCTTGGTAGCATGCCAAAAGTAAGGAGGTTGGTACAGGAGGTACTGTCACACCCAGCTTGCCACAGCGCCGCAGTTGGCAAGGTCGGGCGTCTTACCTTCGGAGAACGAGGCCCAGTGAACACCTGAGACAGGGCAGGTGAATGCGCAACACCGGTTTCCATACCCGGCTCCTCCGCATTGCACCCGAGCCCCTGGCGCGTCCCGCACCGTGGCCAGGCTCCCCCGCCCCGGCCCAGCCCGAGAGCGGCGCTTACCTTGCAGCATCAGCCTGCGCAGACGCCGGTAGACCTCAATCTTGTCGAGCTGGTGGCTTTTGTCCACGTCCATCAATGTGAATATCATTGTGCCTGCTAGCAGCTGCGGGGACACCACACACGCCTCCGTCAGCAAGTGGTGGCCTGTCGCGGCGCCACCTGGCAACAGCCGGGGTGGGCGACTGCAAGGTGCCCCGACATGTCAATCCTCTGCGGGGCAAGCTGCTGCCCCATCCCGCCCTCGCCTCCGAGAACTCCCCCACGGAAGAAGGGGTGTAAGGGGCGCTGGTGGGTGCCCCATCCCGCCCTCGCCTCCGAGAACTCCCCCACGGAAGAAGAGGTGTAAGGGGCGCTGGTGGGTGCCCCAGCACACAAACGCGCCACCCCCTGAGAATGGGTGCAGCCAAGCAGCAGCTCCTAAGGAAGGGCTGCACGGCAAGGGGCGGTATCAGGTGTTGCACGAGGCTGCCCTGCGAATGAGTGGCACGTGTGCAGCACATAATTGGGCGTGGCTTCGAGGCCAGCGCAGGCGTGTCCAGCAATTATGGACCCGCAACTGCTTTGCAATAATCCTGTGAGGAGAAAGCAGTACCCATGCTGTACCTGAGCAGCGTACTTCGCATACTGCTCGGAGAAATCGGCCTCTGTACTGATCATCGAGCTAAAGAACTTGCTCTTGAGCCCCATGGCATTCTTCGCGATCAACACCGTTATCTGCCCCCCTCCCCCAAGCGCTCCGCCAATCATCGCCCGCATCTCCAAGAAAGCTTCAATTGCCGCGTGCACAAGAGTTCCACACATCGCCGTCGTGGAGGCCAGAATGCCTTCACCTTCTTCACCTCATGCCCAACCACCCGAAGGAGCGCTGATTAGAACTCTTTGACGCCCCATGGTGTCCGGACGAGCCACGCGGGAGAGGACAAGACGAGCCCTCAGCCAGCAGCAGGGGGAGCAGTGGCGCCACACTTAGCGCGTGGAGTGCCCCAAAACCAGCAGCAGGGGGAGCAGTGGCGCCACACTTAGCGCGTGGAGCCAGCAGCAGGGGGAGCAGTGGCGCCACACTTAGCGCGTGGAGTGCCCCAAAACTGACCAACCGGCCAGCCTCGGAGCTCGAGCATTTCAGCCAGAGCTGCCGGAGGATTTGAGGGTCTAGGGTTTGAGCTTCAGAGACCCAAAAGTAATCAGCCAGTAGGGCAGCACCAGAAGCCAAACGACACGCGCTCCCCTCTCCTCTCCTCTGGACCGTGGTGCCCCCTTCAAAGAGCGACCCGTTCAGGTTGTGGAGATTTGCAAGTGGAATGTGGCAAGTCGGGGTGAATAATCGAAGAAGTTACCGTGTCGGCAACCCCGAGCAGAACCACGAGGTTGGTCACCGCGGTGATGAACAAGGCGACCGAAAATGTGCCGATGGAACCTCCCGCCTGCTCCCCAACCCGCCCGGCAAGGCTCCTAAGGAGCTCAACGGCCCACATCACCTCCAGCTGCGCTCGAGGCGCACCTCCATTAGCTCTGCCATGCCGCAGGCCGGAGTGGCAGCGCCCGCGTGGCATAAATCGCCCGAGTGTCACGACCCGCCTGCAAAGAACCGTGGACAGCATGCGAGGGCATCATGCAGGGGAGAGCGCAAGCTGCTTTAGCATACGCAGGATGTGCGGCCACCGGCTAGACCCAGGCTGCAGGGTAGGGGCAGCCCCGTGGCACCATAAGCGCAGCAGACTGGCAGTGGCTGGCTAAAGGTGGGCAGACAGCGATGGCACTGCACCGTGAACTTGACCATAACCCCGTAATAGTACTTGTTGGCCACGGTGCCGTCATCGTCGAGTTTGACCACGTTATTCCCGAGCGACGCCCATCTGAGGACCGGCTCAATCTCCATGATGCACACCACTTCGCGCTGGTCGCCCAGATCGCCGCCCAGGCGCTCCTTCTGCCCTGGGTTCTGGTCAAAGTTGTAGTACAGAAGGCTGACGTCCAGCTCCACCCCGCTGATCCGCAACTTGGGGTACACGCCGTTTGCCTCTCCTGCAGCGCCCTCCCACGACCTCCGTGTTTCTATCATCTTAGTTCTGTACACGTCACGTGTCAACGGCGAGACACGACGTCATGGCGGAGTGGGCTGCGAATCTTGTGAATGTCGCTGATGCCATCTCTGGTGTACAGCTTCCGCTGCGGAAATTAGAAAAACACGATAGAGGCAGCTGGCGACGCGAAGGGCGTAGCCAGAGAGCAAAGGATAACAGTTTCAAAAGGAAGAAAATTTGAAAGGAAAAATATCATTGACTACGGCTGGTGGCTGCGGTACTCGGCGCTTCACATTTCAGTGGCAAAGACTTCAAAACCACACGTGGGCGCATTGAGCCCCCTCAACGCCACACGTGACGAGGATTTTTGCAAATGAGCTCCGTGCGTAGAACTGTACTCAGCTCGACATCCCTGGGAAACATTGAACGTGTATCTCTATATCATCCAGCTCCTTATTCTGCTCATTCGGCTCGGAGGATGTTCCCTTGCTAGAGCCTCAGCCAACAGCACCCTACCCTACAATACCTCCATTCTGCCGGATCAAGGCATTACCGTTAGGCCGCCATACAATGCCCGTGGAGCGAGACCCGCAATATGCTCACAGGAGGGGCCACGCAACTTTTTTTGGGGGGGTTCGACCATGCAATAGGAAACAATCACTTTTCGAAGTCAGAGCACAGACCAGAGGGAGACAATCACAGAAAGCCAAGTATCGCCACTATCTGCAAGAGGGTGACACTTAAGAGAGGAGGCGAGCGAGTGAGGGAGGTGGGCAAAGAAAGGGAGAGAGCGTGCTCCGTGCCTGTGGGGCCTTGGATGTCGCTGCCACTATTAAGATGTTGACTGCACAACGCAGGTAAGACCCGTCACAACCCTCAGATCAAAGCATGACAGTCCCAAATCCACAAGATCCAATGGTGTACGACTGCCGCGATCATGGACTTGATTGGACATGAAACTTTCGAACTGAAGCAGACGTGCCCTTGTTGTTGCGTTGCTGGACAATTGCGGTCAAGTCAACCGAGCAGAAATGAGCCGGCTTGGGCAGGAGCATGCGCCAGTAGAACACTGAAGAGCTCAACTGCCTTTTGAACGACGTACTTCGAGAGCTCAGATCCCAGCAGCCTGCTACATTTGCGCCTTGCTGACAGGTGCATTTGGAACAAGGTGGAACTTGAGCTCCGATGATGAGATTCGGGCATTTGGCAATTCCAGAAAGCAACTGTTGGACATAAAATCCTATACCCCTGCTCTGGGAGCACAGCAATCGGCGCTGCCGTCCGGCCTCTTGCATAACCACACCCCATTCCTAATTCCTAGTTCCTAATCCCGACACGGATAGTTGTACTGTTCACACTGTTGTACTGTTCACAACAATAATTGTAATTACAATTACAATTACAGGTAATTAATTGTAATTGTAATTACAATAATTGTAATTGCAATTTGTAATTTGTAATTACAATATATTGTAATTGTAATTGTAATTACAATTACAATATTGTAATTGTAATTACAATTACAATATTGTAATTGTAATTACAAAAACTGCAATTACAATTATTGTAATTGCAATAATTGCAATAAATGCAATAATTGCAATAATTGTTTATTGCAATTATAATTGCAATTATATATTATTGCAATTATATATGTTATAATTAATATAATAATAAATAATATATTTTGAGATATGAAACGCGACACGTCACCCATCACGCAGTGTCGAGATCCGCGCTTTCTGAGTGGCCCAAGCAAAACACGCAACATCAGGCACTGCACTTCCTGAGCAGCACACCCACCTGTTAGGCTCCTCATTGGCGGTCTTGTCCAAATCGATCTCCGCCCACTTGAGGAGATCCCGCACCGAGGCGCTCACCTGCCATCCAGCATCCAATGTCTATCCCCAACACAGATGCGGGGTCAGCACAAAAGCCGATGAGGCATGACTCCACGCCACACACTCCCAGATCGGTCCGCACTCCGCACCTCATCTCCCAGCATAGTCCGAGCACCCGCAGCTCACTCCACTTCGTGGGCACGAACTCGCTCCTTCTGGCAGGAGTCCTCGGGGGGGCCGCAAGCACACCCACTAAGCTCCCCTAGCCGGCGAATCTCGCCACCACACCAAAGTGGCCTCCCCGTCCCGTGAGACGGCACCGCACCTTAAGATTTTCCGTTGAGCCCTGAGACCCTCTCCAGCACCTACCCTCCCCCCTTCCACGCCTCAGCAGTGCCACTCATCTCCATGATGCCCCGCGCACACTCAGCTACTCCATTGCTCGCTCCCCTCAGGTGGCCCTGTTCAATTGCCGGGCAGAGCTCATCGGGGAGGCGCTTTGCCTCACCTTCTCTGCCCCCCCTCTCATAGATGGGAGGTACATCTTGCAAGGAGGCACGACGAGGGCTGAGGTTACACCCTCTGAGAACGTGTGGCCCTACCAAAGTGGTCTCTATGGCGCCGCGAGGGCCTGAAGAGCACGCACCTTGCGGCGGATGATGGTGGTTGGTAGGGCGCCGCTGGAGGAGGAGCTGAAGAACTTGTGCGTGAAGGTGAACGTCAGGTCCTCGACGTTACTGGACAGCAAGTCCAACTTCGCTATGCACTGGCACCTATTTAGAGTCGCATCAGCACCACGACACCCGGCTTCCTTCAACGACACCACCGCGGCCGCCCTCCCATATTCGGGAGCCCAAGTGACTGCCTGCAGCCTGACCGGTCACCTGACCCTGGCAAGTAGCAGCGCATCGAAGCCCGAGGCATTTGAGCGGGCAGCAGGCGGCCTGCTCTGCGAGTGTGGGACCCTAAATGGGGATCACCCCCGCCAGCGAGCAAGCCAGTGGGCCAGGCAGTGGAGGAGCAGAGGACGGCTCCACGGCAGCGATCATACCTGCCGTCACCATTTCCTTCCACCCACTCCGCCGTGTCTGGGTCACAGGGTTTGCCGGCGTTCTGGCAGCCCCCGCATCCGGGCAACTCAGACTGACGTAGGCGAGGAAGCCCCCGTGGCGGGGGGCGAGAATGGCATCTTGGCAGCTTGGCCGCCCTGCACGTGGTGGCAGGAGACAGCAAGAGAAGTCTGCGCTCCTAGGAGGCTCCGAGGACCGCTACTGAGGACTGTTAGCAAAAAACAAAAGCGGACAGTTGTCGCCAAGATGATCTAAAGAAATAAAGCTTCCCTCCTGAATACAGGTCACCAAATGTTGCTACAAAAGGAAGTTCATCCAATAACATAATTGCCTATTTTCGGAGTGCCTGCAGCGAGAACCGTGAGAACACCAGGAGGCTCCCCGCCAGCAGAGCGCACCTGGAGGAGTGCTGTGCAGTTAGAGGAGTATGGCGCATCTGCATCGATGCGGTAAAAGGTGGTGAAATACGCTTGTGTGGTGACGAATATGCTGTCCTCGCTCTGGCTCACCCACATCCAAAGTCCCGAAACCCGCGCCTGGCTGAGCTGCTCGATTTCTTTAGATGCATGCCATGCCGCCTCGCCTGAACAACACTGGTTTCTAGATGCCTTGCACACAGCACACTACCCACTGCACGCTTGAGCCCGCGAACTGTAACAATCCAGGCATCATCGTGGTTCACCCCTTAGCCTCCCAAAGTGTATTTGCATGAGATTAGGTCGCGCGAAGCATCAAGCACGAAGAAATATCCTCTCTCACATCACAGTATTGTGTGACAGCTGGCGCCGCTGTGGTGTAGCCCTCAAGCTAATCAAAGCAGCGGGTTCCCATGACTGGAGCAAACGAAAGGGTCTGCGCCATGGCCATGGGAACGAGGGGTCTCCAGTCGGGGCACCTGGCCAAGAGGCTCAAGGGGCTAATGCAGGGTCAGCTCGGGGTCAAGAGGCTCGAGGGGCTAATGCAGGGTCAGCTCGGGGTC
>LGRX02033118.1:0-115712 GCA_001247695.2 Cymbomonas tetramitiformis | reverse complement strand
TCGTGGACCTCACTAGGGGCCTCATGGACCTCACTAGGGGCCTCATGGACCTTGGTGGCCCAAAGCTCGGCAGACCTCGTGGCTCAAAGCTCGACAGACTACGTGGCTCAAACGTGTGACGGGGGCTGGCGCGGGGATGCGGTGCTCATGACCTGCCTCAGCTGCTAGAGTGTGCACCGGAGTCGTGGCCAGTCAAGACGCCACATTTGCCGTCCTCACTTCAAATGACATGGTACGGATCTGACGCTGGCTTGCTGCACTTTCCCCTTGTGTCTCTTCCCAGCGAGCTCAGATTGGCCTCGAAGGTGATACGCAGGTGGTGGTGTGCCATCTGGGCGCCGAAGTGGGCCCTCGATCGTCTATATTCAATCTGAGGGCTCATCTATGCTGGTGAAGAGTTGGCTTGACCAGATTCGACATACACGGAGCTTGCTTGGAACTGATAGCCCAGCCTGTCCACGGCACCCCCATGCCTCCCGTCCGGACCTGAAATGTGGCTTTGGCGGGCATAGCTGGTGTGATGAAGGATTCGGAGGGGCATGGGGATGGGGCGGGGGTGGGGGCAATCGCAGAAGGCGATGTACCTGAGCAAGCCCCGCTTGGCCCTGCAGCTGTTGCAGACAATTTCGGCGCAGCGATTGAATGCACTGCTCCATGAGATTGGGATGGTGCTGGCCCCTTCCTGCGCTCCTGCTCGCGCCTCCTCCCGTCCTCCCGCCGTTGTGCGCAGGAACCGATCCTGCGCGGGGCTGATGTCGTGTCTTGGATCGCAAGCTGTCGTGAACACTGTCGGAGCAGGTTTCCTGGATCAGGATATGGCGGGTGAGTGGCATGGTGGGTGGTTGCATGTGAGCACTCGAGTGTTCTGTGTGCACACCGGGCCGGCCGGGCGGACAACATGCGTTTCGTCGAGCATTGTGTGATCTCAATCCCTCGGCCAAGCGGATCACACTCATCCAATAGCGTGCGTTTCGCCGCGTGCCGCGTGAGGAGCGTATTTCCTCGGCCCTGCCAATGGAGCTTGTGTCGTAGAACGCCACGACCGCGCGTTTTCTCGAATGGGATCATCGTGTGCGTTTGATCGTCCACATTATGCAAGTACGTTCAATTCGGCTGGGCTGACAGTGTGCGCTGGATTGCTCTCTGAGCATATGTCTATTTTCGCGGAGCCGGGCACTGCTCGCTCCACTTGGCGCAGCCAGTTAAGGTCGTTTCACGGTGGCGCTTGTCTATTTTGGCTGAGGGGAGGGGGGGGGTGTGAGGGGTGTCCTGGAGCGGTGCAGCTGTCCCCGGCGATCAAGTTGGGATGAGGTCAAGGCCAAGCTGGGCACTGCCGAGCTGTCTGACGTGTACGTCGGCGCTGCCATTGGATGTGCCTTGTGTCTGTATGCCGTTGATGCCCCGAGGGGATATGCCATGACCACTGCTGCGTTCGGTGCCTCGATCCGTGGATCTGCAGGTAGAATCGAAGGTCACGGCGATGTGTGGCGCCTTCATGTAGGTGGCCGCGCAATTCGCCATTCGCGGGGTGGTAAGCTCAGGGCAGCCAAGTGGGTTGGGGGTGTGCAGCGCATCCATGATGAATGCAAAGATCCGCGAGCACATGAAAAAGAAGGTTCCGGAACAGGATGAGGAATTCGGTGGGTCGCTCTGCCGTTGGATGGTTCACGCAATGTATCTGTTCTCTCGAGCAAGCTGGTTCCCCGCCATTGAATCGGTCACGCCAGACTCTGAGCGGGGCGTTCGCATTGGCCAGGTAGCCATGGGTCTAAGCTGCAAGAAACCCTATATGAGGTGATTTTCTCACCAGCCCCTCCTGCCCTCTTCGCCCCCTCATTCCCATCCTCGTTGGCCTCCCTCCGCGCCTTCCTCGACTCCATTCCTCCTCCCAGCCATGATTTCACCGAGGCCATCTCTCGTCAGTGCAGATTAGATCGGGGGACTCCTGTCTTCTGTCCCTCCAGTTTCTACCTCTGCCTCCCCCCAGTCCCCGCCCCCTGCTCCTCAAGGCGCGCACCCTCCCTTTCTCTCGGTGCATTGCTCTCCCGTGAAGGGATCGAGGACGTCCGTCGAGGGTTGAGGAATCGCTCGCTGAAGAGGCATATTAGATGTCTCTTGGTAGGTAAGCGTTTCCATATTTAAGACATCATCTTTTTATGTTAGCATCGTCGGCAGCTTCTTAATGGGCGATTCTTCGCGGCTCGTGCCAGTGGTTCCTGTGAGGCTCTGCCGGTTGCCTGCTGCCCGGGAGGCTGCGGAGACGTTCCTTCGGAGGCGGTGGGAGGAGCTTCACGGATGATCAGAGCCGCATGAAGGAGGCGGAGATGATGAGCCACCAGTCAGACCTTGATCTCGTCAACCAGCTGCGCTCGCTGAACATGGTGCGCAAGCGCCAGGACCTGGAGAGGACTCGCGAGGTGTGCGCCCTCCCCCCCCTTGCGCCGCCATCATCACCCCCCTGCTCAGCCATTGCCTGCCATCACACAGCTGCCTCATCTCCTCACCGTCACCTCCTTGTCGCATCCAGTCACCCCAGTGCCTCCTCCCCTCACCCCCCCGCGTCCGCCCTCACCCACCCGCGTCCACCATCACCCATCCGCATTATCCCATTACCCGGCTGCCCAGTTCCCTCCCCCAGTCGGGTGCGCCTCTCATCAAAAGCCACGTCAGCCCCTCGCCTAGCCGACTTTCATCCCACTCAAAGACTTCCTCTGCCCCTCCCAAGGCCGCCTCCGCCCTTCACCCAGCCGTCTCCGTCCCCATATCCCGCCGCCTTCACTCCTCCTCCAGCCGAACCTGACCCAAAACTCAGTCACATCCTTCGCGCAGATGCTCGACCACCTCTCACCCCCCTGTGACCGCTCCTCGCCCACTTGGGTCCCCCTCCCACCCACCCGTACCCTCCCCTCACCCACCCAGGTCCTTCCCTCACCAGGCTGCCTGCGCCCCTAATCCTGCCACGTCCTCCCCCATCGTCCCGCCGGCCCCGTGCTACTATGTACAGCAGGCGCGCCTCGGGCCTCCAATTGCAGGCTCGCCATCGAGCTCGGTACGGGACAATGATGTGGTGGGGAGGCGTGGAATGCAGGCAAAGAAGACGGCACTGGCGCTCCGCTTCATGATGCATGTCGGCCACAACGACTACGAGCGCACGAAGTACAACGCGGAGATCATACGCCTCCGGGACATCATCCGCGAGATGCACAGTACGCCCCGGCCTCTAGATCACGCGTCGAGAGGTGCGGTGCGCCCCGGCCTCTAGATCACGCGTCGAGAGGTGCGGTGCGCCCCGGCCTCTAGATCACGCGTCGAGAGGTGCGGTGCGCCCCGGCCTCTAGATCACGCGTCGAGAGGTGCGCTGCGCCCCGGCCTCTAGATCGCGCGTCGAGAGGTGCGGTACGCCCCGGCCTCTAGATCGCGCGTCGAGAGGTGCGGTGCGCCCCGGCCTCTAGATCACGCGTCGAGAGGTGCGGTACGCCCCGGCCTCTAGATCACGCGTCGAGAGGTGCGCTGCGCCCCGGCCTCTAGATCACGCGTCGAGAGGTGCGCTGCGCCCCGGCCTCTAGATCACGCGTCGAGAGGTGCGGTGCGCCCCGGCCTCTAGATCACGCTGTGAGAGGTGCGGTCGCCCGGCCTCTAGATCACGCTGCCGAGAGGTGCGCTGCGCCCGGCCTCTAGATCACGCGTCGAGAGGTGCGCTGCGCCCCGGCCTCTAGATCACGCGTCGAGAGGTGCGGTACGCCCCGGCCTCTAGATCATGCGTCGAGAGGTGCGGTGCGCCCCGGCCTCTAGATCACGCGTCGAGAGGTGCGGTGATCTAGATGCCTTCTTGAGGGTTGAATTTTTTTGGGGGAGGCTTACCCGTCAGATGAGAGGATGGAGATACTGGATCCTGAGAGTCGCGACGAAGCTCCAACGTACGAAGAAATCGTTGGAGACGGCATTGTGGAGGTGGCGGCCTGGTCCGATCAGCTCGATGGAATACCACAGAATGAAAGTGACATGGAAGAGGTACCGTGGCGGCGCACGCATCCCCCCATGCTATCCCAACCATGCCATGGAAGAGGTACCCTGGCGGCGCACGCATCACCCCATGCTATCCCAACCATGCCATGGAAGAGGTACCCTGGCGGCGCACCCACCCCCATGTCATCTCAACCATGCCATGGAAGAGGTACCCTGGCGGCGCACCCACCTCCCATGTCATCCCAACCATGCCATGGAAGAGGTACCGTGGCGGCGCACGCACCCCCATGTCATCCCAACCATGCCATGGAAGAGGTACCCTGGCGGCGCACCCACCCCCATGCCATCCCAACCATGCCATGGAAGAGGTACCCTGGCGGCGCACCCACCCCCATGCCATCCCAACCATGCCATGGAAGAGGTACCCTGGCGGCGCACCCACCCCCATGTCATCCCAACCATGCCATGGAAGAGGTACCGTGGCAGTGCACCCACCCCCCCATGTCATCCCAACCATGCCATGGAAGAGGTACCATGGCGACGCACTCGTGCTGCCTGTGGGCCAGCGCTCTCCGCCTCCGCCATTGCGAGGGTCGGCACGCGGCGCTCAGCTCCAGAGCGTGGCTTCTGCCGCAGGATGCCGCCGCACCCTCCCGCGTGGCATCGCCTATGCTGCACGATCTCATCTCGCGTTTCTCATTAACGCATTAACAGGTTCTGATGTGACAGGACGCCCAAGGCGGTGTGTGTGGCTGGTTAGCAAAGCGGGATGAGCTCCCAGCAACCCCGCACCTTTGTTTTTTACTAGGATGTGTGTGGCTTATCCTTGGACCGATTCCTTTGGCACCACGTAGCCACCGAAGATCAGCTGCACTATGTACCCACACCAGTCAGCACACACTTTGGGACACTTGCAGACCATTCCCTAGGATCTATCTAATATCACATTCAGCACCGAGCGCCTGGAATCTATTGTGGAAGGCGGCGCCGGCACAAGACGTAAAGAGCTGAGCTGGCGCCCTGAAGCGTGCATAGGGGGACGGGGATGAGAGTCCAGATGGTGGCCGGGGGCGGCATGGGCACTGTCATCAAGGAGGAGGAGCGAAACACGAAGCTTCAAAAGCGGATTCGGGGTAAATCAAGAATCATTCCAGGGTCTACCCCTGTCAAGGAAACCCAGAAGTGGGCCGGCCAAGGGCCAAAAAAAGCCTTCCGCCGCCTCCAGAAGGAGAGCAGCTCCGACTCCCAGACCCAGGCGCAGCTGGAGACTGTCGTGAAGCAGCAGGGTGCAACCCGCGCTCCCCCCCTTGCGCACGCCGCATGATGCATGACGCCGGGCCGCGGCTTCTGCGTTCACCGCTTCTTACTGCGGCTGCGCGGCATCCCCCAGACGGCCCGCTGCCGCTCGCAAAGGGCGGGTGCCCAATACTGTACGCCGCGGTCATCCCGTATCAGGAGTCCTCGGGCCTGAGAGGAGGGGGTGTGATGCGGCGGCGGTGTGGAACAGAGGAGATGCGGGTCTTCATGGAAAAGGAGCAAATCGGGATGCGGGAGGAGATGGGTCCGCCCTCGTGTGCTGCTCAGCGCACCCCCCAGGCGTGCGCGTGCATGAGGCGCTCGCCCGGCTCAGTTGGAGTTTAGCGATTGTTTGGCACCTTGCCTCCGCCCCCTCTGTCCCGCAATCTGTGCTCAGACATGTCACAAGATCGGCGTGAAGCTCGCCCATTCCAGAGCCCCCAGGGGTTCATTTCTGACGAGGCGGATGCGAGCTTCGCGACCCAAGGCTCTCCCCATAGGCTAAATGCAGCACCAGATCGGCACAAGCGCTGCCCCCCATCCCCGATGTTGCAGCAAGGGACCAGTGCATGTGCACAGGCACACGCAGCGCCCTGCACGAACCCCCTGTGAGCCCTGGATGAAGGCCCACGCAGCGCCCTGCACGAACCCCCTGTGAGCCCTGGATGAAGGCCCTCGTTGCCTGCAATCTTGGCAACTCGTCCATGTGCGCGTTGGTGCTTATCCTTGGACCGACTCCTTTGGCACCCCGTAGCCGCGTAAGACCGGCTGCACTGTGTACCCACGCCGGGGATCAAAGGATTCAGCGCACACTTCGGGACACTGATCCGGATTCTCCGGAGGTCACTAGTGGAGAATGGGACCCCCTAAGCCTCACTGAGCCACCCGAGCCTCTCTGCATCCGCACCGCCAGCGCGCTGCTGTCGTGTGCCTGAAGCCGGTTCATCCCTGCCTCCCGAGTTGGGTGAGCCATATCTCCACCACCAAGCCTACGCGCAGGACCACCCCTCTGCCCCCTAAGCCTCACTGGGCCACCCGAGCCCCTCTGCGGCTGCCCTGCCGGCGCACTGCTGCGGTGCTGATAAGTGTCCCTTCGTCTTCTCCCGCACAAGAGCGGTGCGCGGCCGCATCAAAGGTCGCGAAGCTTGAGGAGAAAGTGAAGGCTAGAGCAGCTCGCCAGAGATAGGGAGGCGTCTGTAAGGGAGGTGCTTTGGGTGGCGGGAATGCAAATGATGAAGCAAATGGGTGAGGATATCACAATTAATTATCGCACATTAAGCAAATGGGTGAGGATCTCACAATTAATTATCACACATTAAGCAAATGGGTGAGGATATCTGATGGATATCACACATGAAGCAAATGGGTGAGGATATCACAAATATTATCACACGTGAAGCAAATGGGTGAGGATATCTAATTGAGTATCACACATGAAACAGAAATGGTGGAGATATCACAGTAATTATCGCACACATTAAGCAAATGGGTGAGGATATCACAATTAGTATCACACATGAAGCAAATGGGTGAGGATATCACAATTAATTATCACACATTAAGCAAATGGGTGAGGTATGTGATAATTATCACACATTAAGCAAATGGTGAGATATATCACATTTAAGTATCACGCAAGCAAATGGGTGAGGATATCTGTAATTAATTATCACACATGAAGCAAATGGGTGAGATATCACAATTAATTATCACACATGTGATGGGTGAGGATATCACAATTAATTATCACACACATGAAGCAAATGGTGAGGATATCACAATTAATTATCGCACATTAAGCTTAAATGGGTGAGGATATCACAATTAATTATCAAACATTAAGCTTAAATGGGTGAGGATATCACAATTAATTATCACACATGAAGCAAATGGGTGGGGATATCACAATTAATTATCACACATTAAGCAAATGGGTGGGGATATGGCGGAGCGCAGACCGAACACTGCACCGGCTGTCCAGGGTGGAGATGGAGAAGCAGGAATTGAAGGTATGCCTCCCGTGCTTGTCAGAGGAGGGGGTAGGGGCAGGCTACGCACAGACCGGGCTTGTCAGTCAGCGGGGTATTTGAAGGGTGGACGATAGGCGCTGTCGAAAGGGATGACGTGTGGGGGTCGAAGCCTAAGAGGGCGAGAATGCGATGGGGCCCGAGATCCGGGAGGATGAGAGCGCGGGCACGAAAGTGGGGGGGTGTTGACTCGGGGTGAACGAAATGTGGGGGTGTTGATAGGGGGGCATGAGATCTCGAATGTTGAGAGGGTGGTGCCTGAACTTGGGTTTTGCTGAGAAGGGCACAAAATAGATGAGAAGGTAAGCGTGCGGAGGGGGGTGTGATGAGACGGATGCAGGTAGGAGTGGTGGGATGGGGACACTTGAAATTTGGAGGAGCAGCACGTGACATAGGGGTCATTCACTGGGCAGCAGCACGTGACATAGGGGTCATTCACTGGGGAGTAGCACGTGACATAGGGTCATTCACTGGGCAGCAGCACGTGACATAGTCTGTCTACTGGGCAGCAGCACGTATATAGGGGTCATTCACTGGGGAGCAGCACGTGACATAGGGGTCATTCACTGGCAGCAGCACGTGACATAGGGGCCCACCGGGCAGCAGCAGCGACATAGGGGTCATTCACTGGGAGTAGCATCGTGACATAGGGGTCTATTCACTGGGCAGCAGCACGTGGCTGGTTAGGGTCATTCACTGGCAGCAGCACGTGACATAGGGGTCATTCTACTGGGCAGCAGCACGTGACATAGGGGTTGGCTCACTGGGAGCAGCACGGACATAGGGGTCATTCACTGGGGACCTCGCCGAATGGCAGCTGCCGAGAGGGGTCGTATGAGAGGGGTCGTATGAGAGGGGGCTTCCTGAAATAGTTATCGCATAGTGTTTATGCGGAAGTTGTTGTTGTTGGATCGGGTGATCGGACGCTCCGGGTTCCTGCGCTGCATGGTCAAGCCATCATAACCCTTCGGATTGGGTGATTGGACGCTCCGGCTATCTGCGGGAGGTCATGCGCTCCGGCTATCTGCGGGAGGTCATGAGCTCCGGCTATCTGCGGGAGGTCATGCGCTCCGGCTCCTATCTGCCGGTCATCTGCGGGAGGTCATGCGTCCGGCTATCTGCGGGAGGTCAGTGCGCTCCGGCTATCTGCGGGAGGTCATGCGCTTCGGCTATCTGCGGGAGGTCATGCGTCTGGCTCATTCGCGGGAGGTCATGCGCTCCCGGCCATTCTGCGGGAGGTCATGGCGCTCCGGCTATCTGCGGGAGGTCATGCGCTCCGGCTATCTGCGGGAGGTCATGCGCTCCGGCTATCTGCGGGAGGTCATGCGCTCCGGCTATCTGCGGGTTTTTCTGCCGTTGCATGCTTATATACTCATTGCTTTGGTCACTGCAGTTGTACACATGCATGTGGTCACTGCAGTTGTACACATATGTTTGGTGAAAACCGAACCGAATCTGGACAGGCGTGGTCCTATCCGTCCGCCTGTCCAGAGCTCCCACCGGGAGGGCCGGGTCGGGAAGCTTAAAGCATTAATAATTACAGCAACTAGTCAGATTGGAACAGTTCCAACTGATTAACAGGAATTGTTTCTTCGATTGCTTTATTCAACTCTCACAATCCTAGGCGGCCGAGTTTCGATGTGACAGTGTCACAGTCCCTCGACAACAGTGTCATACTCTCAGATCCGATGTCACTGTCAGAATAACTGCAATCTAAGGGTCGATCTAATCAGATCAGATCGGACGGTGCTGCATAACGCCTGCCATATTCCGCATAAAAACACTTGAAACTCATCGCCTCTGTCGCGGATTCTCATCGCTTATAGCTAAACTTTTTCTGCCGTTGCATGCTTATATACTCATTGCTTTGGTCACTGCAGTTGTACACATGCATGTGGTCACTGCAGTTGTACACATATGTTTGGTGAAAACCGAAGCGAATCTGGACAGGCGTGGTCCTATCCGTCCGCCTGTCCAGAGCTCCCACCATCTCTCCATAAAAGTATAAGGGTGGATAAGCAGGCCTGTCACACACAGTTAATGGCAACCCCGGAGCACACTGCAAGGCAAAGCTAGTCCAGGAGCATAGAAACCACCAGATAATCATGAAGTGCAGATTCAGAATCAAACACATAACCAGATAATAGCCACGGCCAACAAGTCCAGATCCAGAAGCATATAAACCACCAGATAATAGTTAAGCCGGCTAGGCCGTTAAACATAAAACATTCAGGCATCAGCCAAACAAAGAGGCGCAGATTCAGAATCACACGCACCACCAGTCATAGCAATTGCCGAGGAGTCCAGACCCAGATATATAATAACCAGGTAATAGCCAGGCGCCACGCCCAGCCCAGAAGTAAACAATACCATTAGAGCCACAGCCACACTGCAGCTCACCATTCACAATCATCTTCATAATCATCATCCAGAGTGTCCCGCCAATCCTCAGAATAATCCGAGAGCACATAGTCCGAATCCGTAGTGGCCTCGTCGGGCAAGTCCGTCACCCGAGCCAGCCGATACTTGTCATAAACATAATAAACATCCATCTCGATGCCCACTAGAGAACCCGCCTCCACATTCAGGGTCTTCTCCATACGGGTCAAGATCTGCAGATTAAGCGCGGAGTCATCCGGCGCATCATCTGAAATGCGTCACAGTCACACCCCCAGCTTCAGCCCCCAACTGCCGCAATGCCCGCAAGATAGTGAACCTGTGAGTTGTGAAATACAGGTCCATGGCCACCTTAGGCGTGTACCAACCGCCCACATCAGAGATAACCCGGTGTGAAAAGAAAAAGAAAAAAGAAAAAGAAAAAACCACGCCCGTCGGTGTGACCAACCATAAGTCCACAGCCACTGACCAAGAGACTTCCTCGGGGAGCCACCCCCGTAGTGGCAGGCATCATCCCGGCCGGGAAAAGCCCGAGCAAAAGCCTTCTGATAAGCCCGGCCAAAGCCGGAGTAAGGCCCGGGGTACCAACCCGATGCCCCTTTCGGCGCACGACACAGCAAGGAGCCGGAGGTCAGCCCCTCACGGACCACATACTCCTCCAACATCTGCACCGGGAATACCCCCAGAGCCGGCACCTCGCTCGGAATGAAGAACTCCTTGGGCTTTCGGGCGTCAGCATTCTTATCGAACACCAAGGAGCCCCGGATGTAAGGGGAAAGCTCCCTCATCATTGTGCACCACCAGCACATGAGGGTCCGTCGGCACCGGAGGCTCCCTCCAGTGAATGCACAACGACGGACCCTCCCAATAGAGGTCAAAGTACACATGCAGCCACCGCACTGCCCCCGGCCGCAAGCAGCCAAAGGTCTTCATCATATACACCAGCTGCTGGAACCGGCCCGAACGCCCACTCAGGACGGAGCCGAAGTGGAAAATGCGGCGCCACTCAGCCGGGGTCCAAGCCCGCTTGGCCTTGGACGGCCGCTTGTAATGCTTGTCCAACACCGTCAGTTACGCCCGCACAGAGGGGTGCTTAGTTGGGATGCGCAACATGAGCGGGCTGCCATCCTCCTCCAGGATAGGCGCCTCGCCCAGCGTGTCTCGCATTTCATAATGCCATGCTGTGACACCAGTAAGGTAGCTCCGCACCGTAGAGGAGTACAGCCTGAACGGCCGGACCTCCACCGCATATGCGATATACCCCATGACATCCTGCACGGAGGCCGGCAGGTCGTGCCCGGCAACGTGCACCAAGAAGGCCCGAAAGTCCCGGACCCCCCGGCGCTGAATCACCGTCGTACCTTCACGCACCCGCAGGGCCGCCATATGAGACACAAGACGGGCCAATGCCCCCTTCGATGGGCCCGTCCAGCCAGCCGCCGCCACCCAGCAGGTACCGCAAAGGACCAGAGCCGTAAGGCCCGGCTTAACGCCGGAGCACACCACGCACAACAGACGGGTGCATTTGAGACAGCAGCACACGATCTCGTTGGGCGTCCCCTGACAATACTGGCACTCCCCTCCAAGGGCCACCGTCACCAGGTACAACAGCTCCCGCAGCACTTCGAGAGCTCCCCGTGGCAGGCAACAAAGGGGGGAAGTGAATGACCACCACGGGCCACCGGGTCGGCCCCCAGAAGGTGCGCCCGGAGCCAAAGCCATAAGTGCCATCCGCATTCTCCAGCTGCTCCCACGACGGGGTAGTGAACAACTCAGTGTCAGGGGGGTAATAACGAAGCACCCGGCCCCCCTTCACCAAGTACCACCAGTCATAAGTGTCCCACACCGGCACTACAAAGGTACCCGACGTGTCATACGGCGAGTCCCGCTGACACTGCAAGAAATGCAGCAGATACTCCCGGATAAGGGCATAGTCGGGTTAGCATACACCGCCTCACCGGCCAAAGAACGGGCCAAGAAGCTGTCCACCTCCGAGCAATAACGGGGCAGGTGAGCATTAGTGCCCACCGGGTCCGCACCACCATCCAGGGTAAAGGGTCTGACCAACTCTGACTGAACTGAGAGGAACTCGTCCCTCCTGTACTGCCAGTCGGAATAATCCTTCCGGCGCACATAACGGGAGAGACCATCCGAGAGGCCATTCTCCACCCCAGGGATATGCTCACAGGCGAGGTCCAGATCATACATACGGGCGGCACTAAAGATTCGCTCACCGACCTCCCAAAGAGCTGGGGCCATAGTGCCCTGCTTGTTGATCAGCGACACCGTGGTAGAGTTGTCACTACGGAAAAGCAGGCATTCCCCACGGTGCACCGGACCCAGTAATTCAGCCGCTGACGCCGCTGTACTCGCCTCACGGAAGTTGGAGCTCTTATGAGGAGCACACTGATCCGGAGGGAATGACAGGATGTGCCGCCAGTCCCGAAGGGCGATTCCCCCCTGCCATCCCGACGCATCCATAGTAGGCGCCAGGATCCCCTCGGGAGTCTGCCAGTGTCCCGTGAGGTACTCACGGTCCCCAGAATGCTGACCCAACCACATGCCAGACACCTCAGGCTTGCCCTCATACAAATGATAGCGCCTGGAAGGGCGATCCTCCATATGACCCACAAAGCGAGAAAGCTCTCCACGAGCTCGATCATCCAAATGCACAAAGACCCCGTCGTCCCACCGCATCTTGGCAGGTGCGGAGGCCACCAGGGGATTAACAAAAGCGTCACGGGCCTCATACAATGGAGATAGCATGTTCTGTCCACCAACAATAAGGGGCGCCACAAACTGAAGCTTGCCGATAACACCGGCCAACTCACGCCTGGGTACCTGAACGCCTGGAGGATACTTCTGGAGCAAGTCACCCACTGCGGCACCATACTTCTCAGCCCAAGCCTTCGAGAGCGTCACTGTCTGACTCTCGGAGTGAATCTCCCGGCCCACATACTCTTTCACTGAAGCCGGCAAGAAAGTTTTCTGTGCCGACGCCTGAACACCAAGAGCAGCCAACTGGTCGATCTCCGCAAAGGCCCACCGGTCACTCTCAACCTTGCCAAGCTGACGGTCATAAACACTGTGCCCGTCGTCCACAAAGATCTCCGTGCACTCCGAGCGACCGTCAGCATGAACGGTACCATTCAGGACCCGCTTGAAGACTTGAGCCATCTCGGCCTGGTGCTTCGGTGCATCCGAGAACCCGAACATGTCAAACCGTGCCCGATAAAAGTCCTTGGACAACGGCAGTTGGACCCCCATATAGTCACAATGAGGCTGCCAACGGGGATTATTCCAGAAGGCGTCCTTCAGGTCCCACCCACCCTGAAGGCAACGGGGTCGCTGCAAGGATAACACCGGCTGAAGGTAGTCATACTCAGCAGGAGCCGGCGCCATGGACTCATTAACCCGAGACGTGCAGGCGTTCCAGATGTTTCGGAACTTGTCCTTCACTGGACAATAAAGAGACCCAATTTGAGTCACACACCAGGGCTCATAATGTAATGGCCCCTCCAAGACCCCTCGCTCAACCGACCGGAGCAGGTCTGCCTCAGACCGGTCGGCGTGCTCATAGCAAGTAGGGTGGTTGTCCCGCTTAAAACGAGCAGGCTTGGCCACAAAGTTCATACGGTGGCCTTCACGACAAGATTGCTGAAGTGCCTCCTCACCAGGTTGAAACCAATCATAAAGGGCCGCTGTATAGCGGACTCCAAGAGAATAGAGACCATCAGCAGTGTCATGGAAGGTCATTTGGCGACTGGCATGCCGGTGCCTCGCCTCGGGAGAAGAAAATTTCCGAGGTGGAACCTTCAGAACCAGCAGCCGGTGATAACCATCAGAAGTGTAGACAACCATAAAAGTGTGCCTGGAGCCTGAGGCTCGCAGACGTACCCAGTGTATTCGGTCCCGGAAGATACACTCATCAGGAGTAAGAGAGACTCCAGAATAGAGCCGGGTACCCAGTGTCATGAGTTGCCGTTTAAATACCTGGCCACTGTCTGTGTAGGCGTCAAACATAAGTGGATCACCAGGAACAGGGCAACCTTCAGGAGTGTCATACCAATAGACCAACTCTCTGAGCAATAAGGAGTGAAGACCACGGACTGCCTGAAAAGGCTCCGCAGTAGTAGGCGCTTCAGAAGCTAAGACAGGAACCTGTGTTGAGCGCGGAGCTGGCTGTGTGGCATGAGATACCGAAGGCCCAGGCCGCGCGTCGCAACAGACAGAGTCCAGACCAGTGTCCAAGCCATCAGATGGTGTTTCGGACGACAAAGGCCAAAGAACAGACTGTAACGGGGAGGGTTATGTGTCTTGTATACCTGCTAACTGCTTGCCGAGACTTCAAACAGTCTCGGTGTAGTCACACGGTGTCATCAAGGGACCAGAAAAGGCGTGCTTCTTCACGCACTTCATCTTGACACCGTCCACTCTCTTCACTCGGTTACACGCACGGGTAATAGTGCCTGTATGGGTGTAGTTCTCAGCATAATAGCTGTGCTCGCTGCTGCCGCAGAGAGGGCACGGGTGGGAGGCCACCGGAGGCACGACAGCCCCAGCCCCAGACGGGGGCGACAGCACACCAGACTGAAGGGGGGCCGGAAGTAAACCAGCCCCCTGCACCATCGGAGTAGGAACATAGCCCGTACGGGCCAGGACTCGCTGAAAAGCAACCGTGGGAAAGGACTCCATCACCAAACGGCGTAAGTTCTCACGGCGAGCAGACACCGTGGTGAACTTTTCGGAACCCAATCGCAGTAAGTCACGATCCTCACTTAACGCCGTGGTGAAAGGCTGCTTTGTCCAGCGTGCCGTGACATAGTACGACGTAATCAGGACATAAGTAGCCTCGAACGGGACGTGGGGCATCTCAGTCCGAACGTACTCCACCAGTTCCATAAGGAACTCATAACGAGCAACAATCATCACTGCGGTACGATAGTGCGCCTTAAACGGACTCGCGGGATCCGGGTTATAAGTGAACACCCCAATCCCACTGTCGCGAATACGCTCCCAGTCCTCACATCGACGCCTACACCAACTCAGGAAACGATCCACGCGAGGGAACTGAAGTTTGTCCTTAACGCGCAAAGTTGCCCCATCCTGAATCAGATCCCCGGCACGCTCCTGAAAAGGAGTGTACTGGAACTCCGAACTAGCACCCAGCGTGTCGCTCTGCATAATCTGCTGCATCTGCTTGCGCGACGCACTGTCAGTACTATTACCAGAATAGTTCTCCATCATCTCTCTACCCGGGTAAGAAGGACTCGCCGGGTCACGCAGGGTCAGCCCATCAATAGCTCCCGTAACTAAATCCGTCAAGCCATGGGAAACAACAGCCGCGCTCAAAAGATCCTCGAAAGACAGTGCGTTACCTCCGCTTGGTACAGTCGCGGGTGGCCCCGGTGCCGTAGTCGTGGGCGCTACACCAGGCATCAAAGAAGCAACGTTAGTGTCCAAGTGTCCAGTGCCAGTTGCCGTAATATTTGTATTATGAAGACCACCAGATAACTGTTCAGGCTGGATGTAATTACCAGCTTGACCGAAACTTCCCAAAGGTACTTCACTCTCCGCGAAACGCCGGACTCCACGATCGGGCGGTAGCAGCGCGTGTGCAATGGGCTCGACCGCAGATATTCCACCAAGTAAGTTAGAAGACTGAGATGTCGGTACGGTCGCGGTGACACCAAGGGAAGGCTGCTCAGCGCGAAGTCCAGGTGCGACATATCGCGCGACAGCCTCGCTAGCAGATATAAGCCCAGCCGAGGGTCCCACGTGTCCTGCACCGGCCAAGGTTAAGTGAACGGGTTCGGACTTCTTCAAAGAACGAACTGCGCTGAGTTGAGCAACCAGTTCCGCCCGAATAGGACTGCCCCGCTGCAAACCACCGTCTGAACTGGGTTCACTACCCGCTGTCGATCCACCCGACGTTTTTTGACAACGTGATCGCGTGCGGCTCAGGCTACTCAGAAGCTGAGTTCGCATCTCAACTAAACGGTTCTGCGCATGCTCCAAAACTCGCGGGGACGAATCATCAGCTCCGACCGGGTCCACATCAGACAGCTCATCGAAGTCCCCCATAAAGGCCAACTCCGGACCTGCAAATCCCTTATAGGTCTCCAGCAAACGACTGTACGCCCGTTGACTCGCGGGCGAAACATGAAAGGGTAGAATCACCAACACGTTGATCTCCTCCTGCGGCTTTCGCGCTGAAATATACATCATCGTGAGCTCAGGGAAAGGCAGAAAGCAATCCGTACAGATAAAATGACTACGGTCTCCACGGAAAAAGGCGTAGTTACCAACATCGAAGAATTCATCCAGACACTCTTTATGAATCACAGCCGCGCAGACGCGACAACGTACGTAATCTTGCGACTCGCTCTCGCATGTAATCGCCCGACAGTAAGGAAGGTCACTCAGAAAAAAACAGTTATTCTGACGCAATCGCTCTTGGTTGTGATGTACCATATGCGTAGAGACCTTATTCACGCTGCAAATCTTGAGACCACATGTCCCGTACGCACTGGAAGTGGGAGTGGTACGGTACTGCTCAAAACAATCCACCTCGCCACAGAAACCGTACGCCACACGTCCAGGACAACCAAAAGAAGGCTCACGAAGCTGACGGATACGAATCCCGTACGCATAAGTTAACATCTCTTCAACGATGCCAGGAATTAAAGGTGCCTCGACGTCAATCAAAGCTCGTGACTCTGAGCCCGGTGACACCTGTGAAATCAGAGTATGAAAAGAATCGTGGCCTCACAGGGTTCACCACGACGGGCATATGCAACCAAGTCGTCGATACGAGAAGCAAAGTGCAGAATACAGCCCACCAAATTAGGGTCTGCCGGTGCCACCAGTTTGTAAGAAGAAAGAAGCTGTTCCAATCGAGCCAGGTCCAACTGAGTAAAGTCATCTGAAAAGATACCAGTAGAAGGGGGAGCTAACTTCGAAGCCATGACGGCAAAGTCGGAATTTTCTAGAAGCTTAAAGCAAGAATAATTACAGCAACTATTCAGATTGGAACAGTTCCAACTAACAGGAATTGTTTCTTCGATTGCTTTATTCAACTCTCACAATCCTAGACGGCCGAGTTTCGATGTGACAGTGTCACAGTCCCTCGACAACAGTGGCATACTCTCAGATCCGATGTCACTGTCAGAATAACTGCAATCTAAGGGTCGATCTAATCAGATCAGATCGGACGGTGCTGCATAACGCCTGCCATATTCCGCATAAAAACACTTGAAACTCATCGCCTCTGCCGCTGATTCTCATCGCTTATAGCTAAACAGGTCATGCGCTCCGGCTATCTGCGGGAGGTCATGCGCTCCGGCTATCTGCGGGAGGTCATGCGCTCCGGCTATCTGCGGAGGTCATGCGCTCCGGCTTATCTGCGGGAGGTCGCTCCGGCTATCTGCGGGAGATTCATAAACCCGGCTATCTGCGAGTCATGCTCGGCTATCTGCGGGAGGTCATGCGCTCTCCGGCTATCTGCGGGAGTCATGCGCTCCGGCTATCTGCGGGAGGTCATACGCTCCGGCGCTATCTGCGGGAGGTCATGCGCTCCAGCTATCTGCGGGGAGAAGTCATGCGCTCCCGGCTATCTCGCCGAGGAGATCATGCGCTCCGGCTATCTGCGGGAGGTCATGCGCTCCGGCCTCTGCGGGAGTCATGCGCTCCGGCCTATCTCGAGAGGTCATGCGCTCCGGCTATCTCAGGAGGTCATGCGCTCCGGCTATCTACTTGGTCATGCGCTCGAGTCGATTATTATCTCCCAGTCCCCAATAGCGGTGTTTGGAAAGGCGATCAATATAGTCAAAGATTTGATCGTGAGCGGTCGGTGCTGGAATAAACGGCAGGCTAGAGGAGCACATATGAGAGGCAATGTTGTGAGGCAATGTTGTGAGGGCGTGGGAGATGACGGGTAGCTCTGGGAGGCGGGATGCTGAGAGGAGTGGCGTGTAAGGCGCCGTGTTGGGAGCGTGGGGAGATAGGTGGCTCTGGAAGCAGGTACTGAGAGGGCGTGTAAGGGGGCCGTGTTGAGAGGCGTGCGAAGATGAGTGGCTCTGGGAGGCGGGATGCTGAGAGAGGTGGCGTGTAAGGGGCGCGTGTTGAGAGGGCGTGGGAGATGGGTGGCTCTGGGAGGCAGGATGCTGAGAGGGGCGTGGCGTGTAAGGGGCCATGTTGAGAGGGGCGTGGGAGATGGGTGATTCTGGGAGGCGGGATGCTGCGGAGTGCAGGAGATGTTGAGGAGCACGGAAGATGAGCTGCTTGACATGAAGCGACTGGTCGCAGCTTCCGGCCTCCGCCTGTACGAGTTTGAGCAGCAATACGGAACTATGTGGCTGGGTACGCTCCCGCTCTGGTCTTGCATGCTGATCTGTCTACTCCTCCATGCATACACAGTGCTCGCCGCGTTGCGTGAAGTGAAGTGGCCTCTGTCCAGCGGTATGCTCTGATCCAGCCCCATGCGGGGGCGAGGTGGCTGCATTGGCCGTCAAGCGCTCCGGCTCCCATTTCGGATTTCGTTCCGGGAGGGGCCCTTGGAGTGTGTCCGAGGAATAAGCTCCGTGCTCTTGTGGACTTAGGCAGTGTTGTGGTTGCCGTCAGATCCGGACGATCCATCGGTCGAGGCAGCAAGGGAGGTGATCCACCACTGCAAGGAGCTGATTGCAGCGGTGGTGCCGCCGGTTACCGTCGGCTCGAAGAAGTACACCGTAAGGTCGAAGTTCAGTCCGCTCTACGGCCACCTGGACAAACTCCGCATCAAGCACAACCACCCGGTGGTCGATGAGGTTCAGAAAGAAATTCACCGACCCAGGTTAACCTCCCCTGGCCGGTCCACCCCCCCGTTCTCATATCCCTATCTTGTATTGGGGGATTGGGCCTGGGGTGGAATGTATTCGAGTAGGAGGTGGGGGGCTTGAGCCTGGGGGTGGAATGTATTAGAAGGTGCAGATTGATCGGGGTGGAAAATATTAGGGGCGGCAGATTGAGCCTGGGGAGAGGAATGTATTAGAAGGTGCAGATTGAGCCCGGGGTGGAAAATATTAGGGCGGCAGATTGAGCCTGGGGTGAAATGTATTAGGAGGGAGAAGAATTGAGCCTGGAGTGCAATATATTGGGGGAGGGGCAGATTGAGCCAGGGGAGGAATATATTCGGGTAGGGGGAGATTGAGACAGGGACGGAATATATTAGGAGGGGCAGATTGGGGCTGGGGTGGAATGTATTAGGACGGGGGATGGGGATTGAGCCTGGGGAAGGTGCTGAATGGATGCAGAGTGCCGAGGAGACTCCGCGAGCAGAATATGGAGGCGGCAGAGCGCTACGTGTCATACCACGACGCCCCTCTCGCGTCGTCGAGGATCTCATCGATGGTCCCCTCCGAGCCGCCCTCAACCGCAGAGTCCAGGTGGGTGAGAGCTGTCCTGCCCGCCTCTCTCGTGACCGGGGTCACGCGGGCACACGCCGCTCGGAGACTCCCCGCGGAGGCATACCGCCTGTGCGGGGCATCAGGGGAGCCTAGGGGGGGAGGAAGGTGCGCCCTTCTCAAAGTTGCTGGCGTCTCCGCGCGCGCCCCAAGAGACGAATAACTGCATCCTGCAGCACTGCACGGAAAGAGAGAGAGAGAGAGTTGCGCTCTAGTAAAGGGCCGACAGAAGAGGTGAATCTTCGTCGCACGGGTTACTGGCACAGGACGAGGGGATAGTGTATTAGGTTCCACAGAGATGAGAGATGCTTTGGGACGAGGCCCGGAGAAGGAGGGGTTTTCCTTACGCTCAGGGGACCGTCCGAGAAAGAGAAGGGCGATTTGTGCTGCGCTGTGTGAGCTCCGCGGCCTGGCGTGACGCCGCGTGTGCCGCGTGTCTGATGCAGGCCCTCCCTCTCAGCACTCTCGAAGCGCACAATCGATGGTCAGGATATGGAGTCCTCCCGCAGCTCGCATCGCAAGCTTCGAACAGCGGAAAGCAGCCTGCCACTTTCAGCCTTGCCACCTTCGGCCGTGTCCGCTTCAGCAGTGTCATTTTCAACCGACCCTCCGATTGGCCCGGCAGGGCCCATCACCCCTTGGGACGGTGGCGACGCCACGGAAGCGCCAGGGCCGACGAAAGTCACCGACCTGATAGCCGCGGCGAAGGACCCCGCCACTGTGGGAGTGTCAATCACAGTGCCAACGACACCACTGGAGACCGCGAAGGTCGGCTCGCAGCAGTCCTCAGTCTTCGCCCGTCGGCGGACGGCGCGCAGACGGCCCGCCATCAAAGAGAAAGCCGACTCTGCCCCCCAGCCGGCGCCAAGACAGATCGATCCGCATACCAGTCCCACTTCGTGCGCTCCCTCCCATCCCCCCTCCTTCCCTGGTGGTTGGCGGCTCTCCGATCACCCTCAAGGATGCCGCTGGATCACAAACCGCAACGCACGAGCATCTGCCGCGTTTCTTCGGCGGCTGGACAGGGGATCACTGAATTGTGGCGGAATGTTTCAGCGGCCGCCCGGCGCGCCCTCGCTGCTTCGAAGCACTCCTCCGATCGCGAGGGCTGATATGTGCGGGGTCTTCTGCCCTCGCGCTGCGGGAACACTGCTGCGGAACTGTTGGCTACGGATTTAACGGACGGCGTATCTCGATATCCATCTCCCCTCGTGACTGTTGTTGCCAGGCTGAGGTTCCCGGTCAGTCAGTCAGCACCTTGGAGGCTGCGGGAAGCGCTCTGCCGCCTGTATGGCTTGCGAACATCGAGGTTGGTGCAAGAAGGGTGATCATAGCGTGGGGGAGCACCGTGTAGCGCGATCCAGCTGCTGAGAATCGAAGGCGGCTGCCGTCAGAGATGAGAGGAGAGGCAAGGCGGGGCTCGGAGAGGCGGACAGATGGGGCAACTCTGCAGACTCCGAGAGGAAAGCCGGCACCGCACCACATCCGGAACTGAGGATGAGTGCGGACTCCGAGAGGCGAAAGACGACGAAGAGTGAAATCCCGAAGGCTTCCCTGAGTCCCTCGCTGCTGCCTGCCATGCTGGTACCTCGCTCGCCCCCTCAAGCGCAACCCTGCCCTCTGTATCTCTTGGGTGTAGACATCTCATTTTAACCCAATTTGGGTGTCGACACTTCATTTTAATCCAGATTGGGTGTAGGCACCTATTACGTCATACATTTATATTTATCTATATGTATGTATGTATATCTTCCATATATATTTAGACTTCCTAGCAAGTATATATGTATGAGTGATATACATGACTGACGAGTGCAGGCGGTCTTCCGCATCTCGTAGGACCCTCGCTGAGGCTAACTGCTATCGGAGGCGTGCAGGCAAAGCGAGCGTTCGATGAGTCTTACATGGGTGCGAATGAGGCGTTCATCGAGTATCTCCGCGCCCAGGACCGGAAGTCGACCAAGCCGAGGGCGAGCAAGAAGAAGGAGCTGATAATAGAGGACAGGAAGAAGCCTGCGATGCCTGGTGTCCGCTCCGCTGCCTCCCCTGCTTCGAGATGCATTACTCGCGAGTGACCGCAACAAAAGTGCAGTTCCGTAGTCCGCAGCCTGCAGAGCGCTGCAGAGCGAGCAGCAGCGCTCTCAGTGCTCTTGCTCGCATGGGCGCGGGGGGGGCGCTCCCCTGCCTTCACACCATGTAGCCAAGTATTGACGGCCTCCGGGGAGGGAATCCGCCAGAGCATCTCCTCCCATGATACCGGATTGGTGGCGTAGGAGGGCAGGTTCTCTGCGTCTGTGTGTAGTGCGCTGGTGCACTGTCCCTGTGGTGCCATTCTGGCGGGCACTGCCTCTTGGAGAGCTCGGTAGATTCGTCTGTCGTGCTGCGAGGAGAGGCAGAAGGTGGTGATGTACACTTTCTGTGTTTTCCCTTGAATTTTGTAGGGAGCACTTAGGTGCCCGCATGTTTCCTTTTCTTTTTTTACATGGGGTGTCCATGCTGTGTGGTGTGACTGCATTCATGACATAACCATGGACCAACAGGTCCCATCCATCGACCGGGAGCCACTGGGGGGCATGCCAGCAGGGTCCGCTTACTCCGTAACCCAGAGACAAACAGTTGTTTGGCGACGATCGGTCACATCGTATCATCTTTCCATGCTGCTTTGCATTTGGGTTGGGAATATGTATGCGTTTGTGGTATCTTGTCACGGCCCCGCCCTGCTCTTGATTTGACTTTCACATCCACTGGGATGATGGTGGGCTGGCTTTTGTTGGCCGATCTCATGCCGTTCAGTGTGTAGTGCGCTGGCTCCACACCTTCGTACCATGCGGACATCCCTTGAGTAGCGGTGCATTCATCACCGTCCCCGGTGCACAGCAGCTCTTGTTCCGTCTATCAATGGCCCGCACTGTGCGATGGGGCTTCCCCCATTCATCAACGGCCCGGATTGCGCGATGCCCTCTCCCCGCCTCTCCCATGTTCACCAGCTTCATTTTGGGATGGGACTACCCCCCACTAGTTTCGTCCGCAAAGGGCGTTGCTCGCTATCAAACCGGAAAGTCGGTTTGTCGGGGTAGCACCAGAACCACCGACCTTCCATTCTTCGCGGAAGCCCTCGTGTTGGGTTGCTTAGCCAAGGGGAGGTGGGGCGATGGTACCCAGCATCGAAGATTCCCGCGAGGAACGTCGTATCAACGCCGCCACAGCAGCACCAGCCATCTGCTAAAGCGCCAGATCCCGTTCTAGCGAAAGCGCTGGAGAATCCTGAGAGGAAGAACGCCTTTTATACCAATGCCATCGCTGTTCGTGGGTTCCAAGGGAAGTCCAATGGCCTTATGAGCTACATCCCCCGGGCCAGGCATATTCCCCCGGACAACTCAATGGGGGTGCGTTCCTGGATCTCTACAACGCGTTCCCTACCAGCACTCCAACACTCACTAGGCCTGCATCTGCCTTTTCGCATCAATTTCAGGATTTTCAGTTGGGACTCTTTGGGAATGCGCAAATCAGAGCATTGCGCTCGGAGGGACGGATCTGAGGAGTGGGGCGAATGGTAACGCTCCGAGGAAGCACTTTCTGATAGAAGAATGTGCTGGGATCTTAGGAGAATTTGGAGAGAAATGGAGGATTAGAATATGCCACACTGCAACAAGCATTTGAGAGCCTGGTAGAAAACATTAATTTTCTGACGATGGCTCTAGAGAGGAAGGGGAGGAAACGCCGCTCTCGAATGAAGGGTCTCAAGAGCAGGGAGAGAAAGATGGCTTACTTTTAATTCCTCCGATGTTTGATTGCGCAAATCTGGATAATGGATGATCGCTTGTGCATCCGTGCATGAGGGTGTCGGTGACATGAAGGTTTCCCAAAGAAATGTCGATGATGCGATTGTATGTGATATTGCGAAGGAGGTTAAACGCGCATTCAGGGTTCCTTGTTTTCGGCGCACTCTCGTCGAACTGTGTCCGCCAATCAAATAAGGTCGAACTGTGTCCGCCAATTATCTCTTCTGTGATAGTATGAGGGAAATGACCACTTGAGGAGGGGGCCTGATATGCAGATGTTCTACAATAGAATACCGCATATTCCAGTCCGATCTTCGAATAACACGCAATCTTTTAATGATGCATTGGATGAGCCGACCATGGAGTAGTTATGAGGTGTGAAAGTGGAGCGCTAGCATGCATACAACAGATAATATTGTATATTTAGGACAAACAGATAATGCGCACTATGATTGGACGACAATGGCATAATCCATTAAGATGTGAACAGAGTTTAAGGAATGTGTTGTGAACATTGCCGAGGGAATTTGTGGTGCCTTGGTTGTGCACTTTAGCGATTGGCAATTCAGGTCGGTCACTTCGGTGTTGCAACTGCTCCGAGTGATACACCACAGTACTTGCACTGCGGTGAATAACATATATCGACTGTAATATGTTATCATTCCCTTGAGCATTCGTCCACTGCCGGTTTCCGTATGGCGCAGCTGTTTTATCCCCGGGCATTTTACACTCTGGTGATTCGTAGGAACGCCCATTCAAAGATATTACATGCAGGTTTCCTGCTTCTGCGTGCGTGGAATTTTGCACTGTTAATGGACTATTGACTGTTAAGATGCCGGCGCCATTTTGTCGAGATGTGAGTTCTCTGTCGATTCGTGAACAAAAGGTTGTCGTTCCGGGAAGCGCAGAATCTGTGTCAAATAATATAATATGATGATATATTACGCCTTGTCAATGATCTGTGGAGTTTATTACGTGAGCTATTGTAAAACACATGACTATGTGCCATAGTACCTTCCGCAGATACTTTTGAGACGGGACAAATCACATAGCAAACATATGTCAAACCGATGACGATGGACAATCGATCAATGAATATATTTCTTGAATCTCAAATAACGATCGTTGGCGTAACGTGGGGCTGATATGAAATATGTGGGTGTGTGTTCCGGCCGCACGCACGCATATGCGTGCTCCTTTCAGTACAAGCGCGGTATAGTAGGGAGGGGGTATGGTATGGTATGGTATGGTATGGTATGGTATGGTATGGTATGGTATGGTATGGTATGGTATGGTATGGTATGGTATGGTATGGTATGGTATGGGGGGTGTGGTGTGGGGGTGTCGGGTATGGTGGGGGGAGGGGTACATGGTATGGTATGGGGGTGTGGGGTGTGGTGTGGGGGTATCGGGGTATGGTATGGCCCCCATACCATACCATACCCCCGGGGTATGGTATGGTATGGGGTATGTGGTATGGTGTGGGGGTGTCCGGGTATGGTATGGAAGTGGTGTGGGGGTGTCGGGGTGTGACTTGGGTGGTGTCGGGGTATGACTTGGGGGTTTATGGGTTTCGCTTGGGGGGTGTCGGTGTTGTGGGCACAATATGTGGATATTAACGACACATTCTTATGTTTGTTAACTCAGTTACTCGATTACTTTTCTTAGCAGTCCTGCAGTGTGGTACTAAATAAAAAGCCACCAGTCTGAGGGATCGCTCATCCTAAATAACTAAACTGGAACTGGCTATGCTAGATTTTGTTGGGTGTGTCATCTGTCATCTGGTAGCTGCATGTCAGTGACACATTATATGAATTCAAGTCAGTTCTTCTTTAATTATCTCTTTTTAAATGTCATTCGGCCCACCATCCAGCGAACATGATTCGGAGAGGACGTCGCCCATATTGTATATCGGAAACGACCGCAGAAAATGGTGTGAAAACAAATATGAGTGGATGTACCCCTACAATCAATGTCGGTGCGTCAAACCGAGTAAAAAGCCACATATCCATATGCAGCTTCACACGCCATATATGGCGTGTGAATCATGACCTGCGCATTCTGCCCTCCAGAAGAGGTATATGCGCGAATGAGGGTGTCTCACGTTAGGGGTACGTCGTATGTGCACGCAGGGTGCAATACAATGTTAATATTGAGGTTGGGAACTTGTGCTCGAGACATCTAGGGTTTAATATAAAACTTAAATCTCACACCTTTGTCGGTGGCTACCCCCTGAGTGCATCCCACCCTCCCAGGCGGAGTTCGATGCCAACCGACCCATAGCGTTGATACAAACTCAAACACATACCGATGGATATGTATTACCACCCACAACCCCATCTTGCCGTTCCCAAGCAGCCTTAACTCACCCGCCCCACGCCACCCACCCCCTCTGCGCTCAGCCTTCAATCTCACACCCTTGTCGGTGGCCGCCCCTTGAGTGCACCCCACCCTCCGAGGCGGAGTTCGCTGCCAACCGATCCGTAGCGTTGATAGAAACCCAAACACATCCCGATGAATGCATATTGCCACCCACGACCCCATCTCGTCATTCCCACGCACCCGCCCCACGCCACCCACCCCTTCGGCGCTCAGCCTTAAATCTCACACCCCCTGTGGCTACCCCTGAGTGCGCCCCACCCTAGCAGGCGGAGTTCGATGCCAACCGACCCATAGCGTTGATACAAACCCAAACACGCCCCGATCGATGTATATTACCGCCCACGACCCCATTTCGCCGTTCCCACACAACCTTAACCCACCGGCCCCACTACGCCACCCACCCAGCACTCAGCGCTCGGTCTCCAATCTCAAACTACCCCCTGTGGATACCCCCTGGGTGCACCTCACCCTCCCAGGCGGAGTTTGCTGCCAACCAATCCATAGTGTTGATACAAACTCAAACACATCCCGATGAATGTATATTACCATCCATGACCCCATCTCGCCATTCCCACGCAGCCGTAACTCACCCGCCCCACGCCACCCACCCCTTTCGGCGCTCAGCCTTAAATCTTACACCCCCTGTGGATATCCCTCAGTGCACCCCACCCTAGCAGGCGGAGTTTGGTGCCAACCGATCCGTAGCGTTGATACAAACTCATCAAACACGCCCCGATGGATGTATATTACCACCCACGACCTCATCGCGCCATTCCCACTCACCCTTAACCCACCCGCCCCACACCACCCATCCAGCACTCAGCGCTAGGCGCGGCCTCCAATCGCATATACCCTAAATCGTCGGATGAGGCCGACGCGGGATGGAATCACACCTCCTTCGGGATGCGTGTGACTTGTTGATACCGCGTGGGGTGCAGTGGCATCGAAGCCGATATGCGAAAGTACGTAGAGCCCCGTTGCTTATGACAAGTACCTTGATGAGCCTCGACCGGTCGTTAACATAATTTCTTGATGTAGATCTCGCACTGTAGGCGACGCGTTAAAGGTTTAGAAGAAGTAGGTTCTGTGTCCCCTCATCGGGTCGCGATCGAGATATGGGTAGCTTAATGTGGGACCACGCGCCAGCCAGGGGCGACTGCGACTGCGACTGTTACTGGACGTCATCGACTGGGCGTCATCGCATCGACATCGTTGGAAATTGGAATCGCGTATTTAATAAAATGACATAAATTATGTACAATCCTTGAGCCCGAGAATTCTCAAAAGTGCTACCAGTCCCGGGCGGATAACGTGGCCTCTAGTGGTAGAACTGGTGCCGGAGCTTGCGCGCGGAGAAGATAAGTAGAGAGCTGTGCAAGCTCTCGGGGTTGAGTTTAAATTTGTCGTACATGGCAGCCACCTCTGTGGCTGTTAGGCAACTTGACCAAAAGAGTAATTAAAAAGATCCGATTCCGATAATACCATGCTTACAGCAATGTATTTCTTTGTAGGACTGAACTAGGTTCCTTTCCTGCATTGTATCCGATATTATCCATGTACTGTCTTTACATCCTATGATCATGGCATCATATTACCTGTAAGTGAACATTTGCTTACATACCTGTGAGACTGGTTCAGTCCTCACACCCCGAACACCGTGTCACAGCGGAGCTCTGCGCCCCCCGGGAAATGACGCCGTGTCACAGCGGAGCTCTGCGCGCCCCTGACGCCGTGTGCTGCGCGCCCGGGAAATGACGCCGTGTCACAGCGGAGCTCTGCGCGCCCTCGGGAAATGACGCCGTGTCACAGCGGAGCTCTGCGCGCCTCGGGAAATGACGCCGTGTCACGCGGAGCTGCGCGCCCCGGGAAATGACACCATGTCACAGCGGAGCTCTGCGCGCGGGAAATGACACCGTGTCTCAGCGGAGCTCTGCGCGCCTCGGGAAATGACGCCGTGTCACAGCGGAGCTCTGCGCGCCTCGGGAAATGACGCCGTGTCACAGCGGAGCTCGCGCGCCCCGGGAAATGACACCGTGTCACAGCGGGCTGCGCGCCCCGGGAAATGACACCGTGTCACAGCGGGCTCTGCGCCCCGGGAAATGACACCGTGTCACAGCGGAGCTCTGCGCGCCCTGGAAATGACACCGTGTCACAGCGGAGCTCTGCGCGCCCCGGGAAATGACACCGTGTCACGCGGAGCTCTCGCGCCCCAGGAAATGACGCCGTGTCACAGCGGAGCTCTGCGCGCCCCGGGCAATGACACCGTGTCACAACGGAGCTCTGCGCGCCCCGGGAAATGACACAGTGTCACAGCGGAGTCCTTAAGTATGGTTAAGTATGGGAGGCGACCGAGCGGTAACAGCCATAACTTCCCCTACATTCTGGGAAAACCAGAAGACGCGTCTTCTGAACGTCTTCTGAACGTCTTCTGAGACGTCTTCTGGGTCCAGAAGACACCCAAAAGCCGTCCAGAAGACGTCTTCGGCGCGACTTCTAATGTCTACCATCTTCTGGTTTCCAGAAGACGTGCAGAAGATCTTCCGGGAAGACATCCAGAAGTTATCTTATGGACGTCTTCTGCATAACTTCTGTACATCTTCTGAATTCCGGAAGATGTCTTCTTGATATCTTTTAGGTGTCTTCTGTACATCTTCCCGTAAGATCTTCTGGACGTCTTCCAGAACTCAGAAGATGGTAGACATTAGAAGTCGCGTAGAAGACGTCTTCTAGATGTCTTCTGGATATCTTCTGGAACCCAGAAGACGTCTAGAAGACATCTTCCGGAATCCAGAAGATGTACAGAAGTCATGCAGAAAACGTTCAGAAGATATCTTCGGGACGTCTTCTGGACGTCTTATTATATATATACATATCATTATACAGACATTAGAAGACGTCCAGAAGATGTCTTCTGGACGTCTTCTGCACATCTTCTGGGATCCAGAAGACGTCCAGAAGACGTCTTCCGGAATCCAGAAGATGTACAGAAGACGTCCAGAAGACATCTTCCGGACGTCTTCTGTAACTCTACCAAAAGTCAATATACGTATGCGTTCAGGTTACACGCATGCAGTTCGTTGGCAGGATGATACAAATGGAACAAAGAAGAAGGTTTTTTTACAAAGCTATTTATTTACATATTTACAGTTTCAATCATCAGAACCGTCTTCACTGTTACTACGCCGTGGTAGATAGCATCTACAAGGTCGACTTGGCCGCGAAAGAGTACATTCTTGTGAAGGGAAAGTGGTTCCCTGAATTCAACCAAGCGACGACAAAACGGTTTGCCAAGCTAAACTCGGAGTACGGGCCGGACAATACCGCAAAGGTGGTGTACACATACGACCCGGATGATCCCGAGACACCTTGGGACACTACTGATCCATTCATCCTGGCGGCTCAAATTGAGCACCAAGTTGTAATCAAGAAACATCCTGTGATGAAGACGGCGGTGGTATTTGATTTAAAGGCTGACTTTTTCGAGTGCATCGACGATGATGGTTCACGACCGAAAGGTGCAAGACGCAAGAGGCGATCATGATAATACGCCGGGCATCGTACTTAGTGGTCTGTATGTTGAATAGATGCAATCGTACATGTACGTGTAGATAGACCTGTCAATTAACTTAGCCGTATATTATGTATCATAGCAACAGAGCACGATGACAACCCTGAAGTTGTTAGGAAGATACCTGGAATGTCTTCCGCATGTCTTCCGTGCGCCTTCTGAATGTCTTCTGTGATTACGCGACTAGTGTACGTGTGGTATGAAGTAGCTATGTGGCCAAATTGCATAATCATCACATATGTGTCGATAACACATGTCAGAATGTATTGTGGCCCAGAAGACATTCGGAACATCTTCCGGGTATCTTCCGGGAAGACTGCCCTTTGCATGTCTTCCGGGAAGAGGTCTTCCGAAATCCGGAAGACATTCCGCGCATCTTCGGCACGTCTTCCCCGAAGAGTGTCTTCTGGTTTCCAGAAGACGTTCCACTCAGAAGACGTCTTCTGGAAACCAGAAGACATCATTTCTACGAAGACGTCTATAAGACGCTCAGAAGACGTCTTCTAGACGTCTTCTGATTTTCCCAGAATGTAGGGTTCTTCATACATTGATCAATTTGTCCCCCGAAGTTCGCAGTATGTTTGGATTGCTTTGATCGACCTATTTATCGAATAAAAGATTTTTGAAAAGTTTTTGCATTTTTCGACTCCGCGCAAACCCAACCTTGATATAGGGTAGCATGTCCGCAGCGCATGTGCACACATATGCAGCGGTTGTATCTCATTGATAACATGCCTGCAAGGCATGTGCAGCTCATATGCTGAACACATGCTGCACGCATGCTGCACGGGTTCAGCACCACATTCTTGCAGCATGTCTGCAGCACTAGATAGAGGGGTCACTTCAGCGTGTCTGCAGCATGCCTGTAGCGGTGTGCTGCAGACGTATATGTGTTGCAGACATGCTGCAAGCATGCTGCAGCTTGTCTTGTAGCACATTGGCATACGTGTGCGGTACGTCCGTGGTACGTCTGTGGTACGCCTGCAGCACCTCAAGGTATGTCTTACGCAAGGTCGACTTTACACAAAACTTCCAAAAATGTTTTTATTCGATAAACATGTCGCTCAAATCAATCTAAACATATTGCGTACTCCGGGTATGCAATTGTCCCAGGCATTGAAAAGTTATGGTCGATACCGCTCAGTTATCTCCCATACTTAACCATACATAAGCGGAAACTTAAATCGCTTATATCTCACGATCTAGAAAATCAGAAGTTTTGTGTAAAGTCGACCTCGCGTAAGACATACCTTGATCCTGTGCAGCAGTGTGCTGCAGAATGCTAAAAACGTAGGGTGGTGTGACAGTATGACAGTATGACAGTATAACAGCATAGTCTGACAGTGTGACAGCAGTATGATCAGTCTACAATATATGACAAATGACAGATCAGGGGGTCATATACACAACTGATGTTAATAAATGATGAATCAGGTGAAAGACCAGAAGTGATCAGATAATTATAAAAGAACTGACCTGAGAGATTAGATAATTATAGAAGATATGACTTGATCTCATTGGATGTGTCACTGATGTGCCACTGACATGCAGCTACCAGATGACAGATGACACATGAAAACATAATCAGTTATGGAAGTGCCCAAATAGTTATTTCTGGTGAGTGATCGCTAATACTGCCGGGTTTTTATTTAGTAATCCTGCACCACACTGCAAGACTGCTAAAAGAGTAATAAGTTAATACAATAAACTACTATCTTCATAGTGTGCTCGCAACAACTGGTATCTCAGGAACGTCTACGACTTCTACACCGCCTGTGCGTTGCCAAATTGCCGCGTTGCTTGTGATTATCACGCTGCGTTAATCTTTCCACCACCTTCGATTCCGCTGTTCTTTTCGTCCAGCTTACGCCAGCGCTAACGCTCTTTTTGACCGTTTCCGCTTTAATTCAAGATTCTTGACCGCTACTGGTGTACTGTTCGGGATTCTTCTGCTCACGTGATCACGGTGTTGGCGTTCTTTTATTGCGCCCGCGTCGGAGATTTTGTCGCGGCTCCTTGCCTCAAGCCGCTCCCTTCTCCGTTTTAATTTTGCCGTTCAAGCTCTGCACGGAATTCTTGTCCGCTGCTGGTGTACCGTTCAAGCTCCTTCTACAGCGTGGTCGCTACGTCAATTCTTGTTGTTGATCCCGCGTCGAAATTTGTCACGGCTTGTTACCTTGAGCCGTTTCCTTCAAACTTTCTGTGGAGCCGGTACCTTTCTTGATTTCAGAGAATTGGCACTTTAATGTCACGGCCGTCTTCCGCTCCGGGCTCTCGTCGCGGTAATTCTTCGCCGGACTCCTTGGTCTCTTCGTCGCCGCGGCTTGCTGAGGATTCTCACCGTCAACGGTTGTCCCCGCCGGCGGATCTTGCAGCGGCCTCTGCCCGCTCGGGTGTCCTTCCGCGGGTGTCCGCGAGAAATGTTTCGATGAACTTCACTTCTTCCGTCGGGCTGCCGGCGGCGCACCTTCCTCGGGCTCCGGCGGCGCACCGTGGTCCTTATTCCCCGGTGCTGCCGACGGAAGAGATCGAGGGAATCATCCGTACCTGCTGCAACACTCTTGGTAAAGGGTGCTGCTTGAACCTCGAGTCGTTGCACCTTAACAAAGAGCTAGAAAGGCTCTCCCTGCCAGTGCAGCTACAAGCTTTCAAAGAGTGCGAACTTAGTTTGCCCTTTGTGGATTTGTCCTTTGTGGAAAACACGCCTTCGGGCGGCGTAAGGAAGATCTCGGACTCGACCAAGCTGAAGGCCATTGACGCGAGTGTTGCGCGTCCTACCAGGATCATCACCTCTCCCCGCTCGTTCACTGATTGCTGCACAGTCCTTTGGATGAGGGCCCAAGTTGTTTTACACATCGCAAACATGGGCGGGCAAGCAACGGACACCGAGAAAGCCACGCAATGGCTTGATAGCCTGCAGGCCGGGAAACAGGATGCTACTTTGCTTGGAGAGGTACGTTACTTATTTATTTTATTTGTTGCTTTTTATTTTAGCTTGGAGACATGGCTTTTACATCCTTCGGCTATTTTTTCAGTACGATGGGGTGAAGGCACCTTCAGCTCCAAATTCCGGACGCCTGGTGGGGAAGGAGGACATCTTTGTGAAGAAGGCCGTTAAGAAGTACATTGACTTCTGTCGTTGGAAAGAGAAACAGACTATTGGGGATAGGTGAACCAGTATGCATGTTTTTAGACGGTGTTTTTCTGTTACTATTCTCGGTTTATAGACGACGGGTGACCTGCCACGTCATCATAACGCGCAGTGTAATGCAGACACGTGGCAGCCACGTAGGTTGCGATATGCGTTTATGCGGTACGGTATGCCTTCATTATGCGGTTTGCCATTGTGGTTCGAGTGATCATCGAGCAATCAACGGAGAGAGATATCTTTTTTGGATTGGGTGTGTTCATAAACACAAGCCCCGCGTCAAAAAACGCGGCTATACAACTATCATCACACGGGTATTGTTGCATGAACGGTGTATATTCGTTTAATTACAAGTAGAATGTTTGCTAGTGTTAGTAGTGTTACAATATATATATGTCGCAAAAGCCATAAGTCAGCTGGTCGCACAACATATCATAGCGTTACTATTACATTGCAAAGTACGTAAGTTGCTACCAGGCAAGCGATCTCGAATTAGTTCATTCCACGCCTTTCAGACGCCGGAAAGTAATGGTCTACTAATCTATCAGCTCCCAGTATACTCCGTCTTCGTCGTCCATTGCTTCCTCGCACATGAATATTTCGTAAGAACAACGCATACACGCGAAATGTTCGGTATGCTCATTTATCGCAACAAGATGCGAACCAGCATTAAACCATATGCGAACGTTTGCAGGAAGGTCACAATAATCGCATTTCATGACGAGTTTGCCTGAGCGTGGTCAGTTGTTAGTTGCTAGTGTCAAGCTGGGGTGGCACGATGGTGAGCGTAAGCAGCAAATGAAGGCTAAGTAAGAGGTATTGAGCTTTATACCTGCTCAACTAAGGCAATCGCAACTGATACAGTACTCGTCGAAAGGTGTCGTTTCGTCATTCTGGTACCAACAGACCAATAGGCGTACAACGTCGACTGGAATAACCATTAATCGCGGAGTCATCCACGCTTCACCCCGTGCATATTCAGCGCGATCGGGATAGCGTTCCGGCTCTACCAATTCAAAAAACAGATAAAACCGAGTTCGTCGGGTAAAGCGCCACATAGCCATTCCAGGATCATGCCTGCTGTGAGGCATCGGCGGGCGGCGGACAGGGCGGTTTGCCATCGTTGTCAAAGTCCACTGGTGCAAATTGCATTCGGGGCATGGCATGTGCACCATCACATGGCGATGAATGGCATCTACATCGATACTGGCACGATTCCGATGCACACCAAACCTTAACACTGGAGGCATCACGAGTTTGCAGAGGCGCGTCGCTCACTCTCTGGTAGGAGGTGGCAGGGGTGGCACGATGGTGAGCGTAAGCAGCAAATGAAGGCTAAGTAAGAGGTATTGAGCTTTTATACCTTAGTCGGAGTCGGAGTCGGACAGCAACTGTGCAATCCGCGCCATCTTATCTTGGCCAATCTTGTGATTGTTGGTTTCATCCTATTGGTTTGCGGCATTCACCTTGAGAGGCCCAAGCCCTCCTTGGCAATCTTTAAATCGCTTGAGGCCTTTAGGAGGATCATTTTCCATTTCTTCCTGGAAGACACACCGCTTCATCTTTGCATTATCAAGAATGGCGGATACCCATTACGTCCTGTTTGGGATTGTTCTTCCTTACATTCGGGAAATGCGTCAACTGCGTGAGGAATACTTTGTGCAGGCATGGGTCGAAGAACGTTTCTTGTGGGCGTTGGAAGAACAAGTTTTGACGTTTTCGGGCATGTTTGGTGATGTTTGGATGCCTGTAACTTTGGCTCACTATTTCTATGAATATTACGTGATCTGCTCGAAGTCGATTGGGAGGATGTTCGTGATTGGGGAAATTTCTTGCAGATATTCCCTACCTCCAACTTTGAAGCCCCATATTACGATGATGAAGGGTTCCATTGGCAAGGACCTGGCATGTCAAACAACTTCAGATTCCGGCTAGACTACATCGATTTCGACGACTTCGAAAAACGGTGGCTTCGTGAATATCATTGGGCCTGGTACAACGGCTTTTACAACGAGCATGCAGATCCTCAATGGATCTACCCGTCGCGGTACGAGTTGTCTATGAGGCCTGCCTGCAGTCGATGCCGACGCGTTGATATGGATCTTACCCGTATTGGCGACGGGTACATCTGCACTGACCTTGTCGACTGTCGGCGGATGACTCGTCTTGATTTGAATTGATGGTCGAATCTCAATCGGTGGCTTTAGCCACCACCCATCTATTCTAGAAAACAATTCTTCTCGATGCGGGCAACGAAAATATCATAAGTCACGTGTATGGTACAAGCAATGGTATAAGAACCCCGATCTTCACATTTTTTATAATCATTGTATGTTACATTAGTACATTATTACATTATTCAAGAACTGTGCTTTGAGAACCGCAATCATGGCAACAAGCCCAGGTGTATAAGCGAGCATAAAATATATTGTCATCTCCATCATAGGTAACTTGATTGCGAAACCAGCCGTTGCACCAGGCCATGATCGCTTGCAACGACACGGAAACGAAAGTACACCTTTTAATGCTTCCGGTAACAGATGGTCCTGCAAAGGCAAATGAATGACAGGAGTTATGCGTCAGAAACTCGAGATCACGACGACATTATGACCGCACAGAGGTCACCTATAGAAGTGTTGCTAGCATTACGAAGTACAATCGAGGTCTTACTGACAACACCTTCGACTAGACGTGAATCTGATAATCGTCAAACTTAGAGATTTCGCATTTTGAAGATAGGCTGCAGCGGCACGCGTTCGCTTTGAACAATCTCGACTTTTGGAAGCCCACATATAATCACAGCATCTGGAACTGTGCTATGCTCGCCACTCCCTTATGGGACCTAAGAACTAAGACCTCTCACTCTCTTAGGTCCCATATTATATAGATTTCGCACTTGTCGGGCACATCCGTGTAGACGGTCAGCGATTGTAATTCTTCACGTCTAGTCGAAGGTGTTGTCAGTAAGACCTCGATTGTGCTTCGTAATGCTAGCAACACTTCTATAGGTGACCTCTGTGCCGCATCTGAAAAGGAGAAAGTGGCCGTGGGCTGTCATCAGACGGGTGGCTCTCAGAATGGTAGGAGGTGGCCGGGGTGGCACGATGGTGAGCGAAAGCAAGAAATGAAGGCTGTGTAAGAGGTATTGAGCTTTATGTATACCTTAGTCGGAGTCGGAGGACAGCAACTCTGGGATTTCGGTATCATCGGTATCCTGCCAGAACTCGCAACTCGCGCGGTCGACACATATGTATCGATGTGGGTAAGTCACTCGCATAACAAGTGAATCTGACCTTCCGCAATCATCGCAACAGGGCCGGTCGTATACACGATCATAGACGAATTCGTTACCATCAGCGTCATAGTCAAGGAGGTTGCGAAACCAACCGTTGCACCAGGCCCAATGGTGATCATATAACCATCGTCGGTGGAGTTCGTTAAAACTGCGATACAAATTCATACCGGAAATCCAACTAGTCCGATTAAAGTAGGACGCCTCATTGACTCTTAAGCCGCCGACGTCGTCGTTCACAATTCTCCGAGGATGAAAAAAAACCGCGCAAGTGTCACAGGAAACACAATGATTTCTGAGGTAAATGTGCCAGGGATATCGGGGCATGTAATGCGTACTCGTGTTTCAAGGGCCCACAGAAATCGTTCTTCTACCCATGCGTGCAAAAAGCATTCCTCGCGGGAACGGCGTCTTTCCCGGATGGCGGGAAGCACAAAACGGAAAAGGACAATGTAGTAGTCTGGCATCTGGGTGTGTCGCTCACTGGTAGGAGGTGGGGTCTATCGTGAGCGAAAGCGAGAAATGAATGCTGATGAAGAGATAGGCAGGCTTTATAATGCGTGACATTTTACATACCAACGTAAGACATGTTACATAAAAAGTACAAATCTCACCCTACTATTGTCAAAAGGTCATCTCACAATGACACAACCTCGTTGCATATCGAAGACTATGTGTTATTCTTATTGTTATTATTCTACGTGTGCCTCTTCAAAGTAGCCAATGCACCGCGATGTGTGTGCGAGGAGCTTGGTGTCATCATCTGCGGGCACACGGAATGCACAGGCGGATTAGAATTTGTGGCTAGGATGATAGCAAGGCAATCCTGCCCAAGAAAGACATATACCTGGTCATCAATCGAGATTGTCGGGGTGAAAATTCGGGTGACTCTGCAGTTTTAACAGATGGCGGCCAAGGCGTGTCAGACGAAAACGGGGACGGATTGGTTCTAACTCCAAGGCTCGACGCCACACGGGGTCGTGCCTCTCATGAAAATGTTTATGCCATAAATGGTTCCTCCGATTCTTGTCCTCCCAAAGGTCAAAATACTTCCTCATACACTCTGGGCATTCGCCGTTTCTCATTCTAGCAACTGAATCCCTTTGCGCTTGCCTTCTCCTATCGTACCTCGCACGGATGAAGGGCAGAACAATAAAAAACAAAACATGTTTCGGATCGACCGTCAGGTTGATTCGCTGAGCGTCCATGTTCTTGGAATGTTGGTAGGAGGTGGGTGGATGGTGAGCGTAAGCAAAAAATGAACAGGGATGCCGTGAAAGCAAGTTTTATATGACCATGCAGACATGTGGTGTTTGTTCCATCCATGTGATACGCGTTCCCAAGGATTCCTTGGGCGTCCGAACAATCTGAGCTCGCAAATAATGTGCGCTCGTGCGATTGTAAAATCATATTGTCGTTGGAATGTTGACCTGTTGACCATCGATGATTTCCCGAAAGGATTTGAGGGGACGAGGCTTGCCTAGTATTCAAAGTGGCTGCCATTATCGCTACTTCCGTAGCTACCCATGAGAGGGTTCGAAGTCGTAATCAATCCATTCTCCGACATCATTGTACTCTCCATATCTCAATCCAAATGTCAGTGGCCTCAGTACGGCGCCGGCTGTAACCGAAGCGTGCACCCGTACATCACACGTGTTAAATCTATGATCGATGGATTCCCACAAAAATATGGGCGTCCGAGAAATATATTGAAGGGACCTACTACAGACAGAGTGGTCAAAACAATCGACTACCATGATACAAGAACTACAATAAACAAGTGGGTTCGTTAAGTCATACACGCAGGATAAAACGATTCGTTTTTTAGGGTGCAAACCTTCATCTCCGCCTACGGCAGGTTCCCCTTTGGGTTGGGCTTGTGGCTCCAGCTTGTCGTTCGCTGACATCGTTATTCGCTTACTGGTAAGAGGTGGGGTCTATCGTGAGCGAAAGCGAGAAATGAATGCTGATGAAGAGATAGGCAGGCTTTATAATGCGTGAAATTTTACATACCAAGCATGCGTATAGGCATAGCATGAGTTATACAATGAGTGCAAGGAAATCAAACGTGGTAATACCACGATAGTTCAACATTAGATATTCACAATATATACTATTGTTTTACAACTTCTATATACAAGTTCATCGGACTGATCGAGTTATTCACACATCTGGTCGTCATCATCGGACAAGGACGACAAAGAGGCTTCCTCGTCCGAACTCTCACCCTCTTCAGCCTCCGCGTTCTCTTTATCCTCTTTATCCTCTTTATCCTCTAATGGCATGATTGCGTCGCGCAGTAAGAGTTTGGGTGTTCTATGCTGGGGCGGCTCAAAGCTCTTTGACATGTCGCTGGCGATGACTCGTTTGACCAACAAGTCATATTGCTCACCCGGGATCCATCGCTGTGTGCTTGCATTGATCTTTCGGCGCTCCTCTTCCGTGTCCCAGTCCCATGCTACTAATACTTCGATTGGTGTATACGGCGCCACCTGCTTGGTACGTCGATGCAGCCGGAAACTTTCAGGTTTCGATGCCTTCTCCTTCGAAAGCCGGGAGTCTGCATTCTGGGCCTCCTTTTGGGAGGCGCTCGTGAGCTTAAATGTACCACAAGTCAACCACCGCAAACATTTTTCTCCTGCACCAGAAAGAAGATAAAAGAGATATTAGATTGACATAAAACGTTGTGATGTTAAAAGCAGGTTGCGCGCGCAATCACATCAACAAACATTTCTCACCTTTCTCATTTAGCAGCTGCTCTTGTACCTCACAAAGGTACAGATATCTCGACCATCCTCGGCTCCTTCCCAGAGCGATACGAAACGGGTATTCCGTCCGGGCAGTCTTCTCGGATTCGGGAGCAATCAACACAGCCATGCTACCTTTCTTCATCTTGCTGTAGCTCACATCGTAGTCCGGGTCGTCAGTTTCTCCCAGAATGTATTGCGCAAGATGATCTCGAGCTCGTCTTCCAATGGTATTTTTTTGTGCCCCGATGTAGATAGGACGAGGTACTGGGCGCACGTGAACCGCTACGGAGTCCCGAAGGCCCTGCACGTAATCAGCCAGTTGTGCATCCGTGTATCCACGTTCAATATCATTCGTATCAGCCATTGGCTCATCGACAATCAGTACTTCCGCATCTCGCCCGTTCGCGCTCAAAGCACCCGAAGGAACAGGCATCATGGGTCCAGTAACCTCAAAGGGAGCCTCGTGCAGCACCCACGTTGTCTTCTCTTTCAGTTCGAACGTTCCTGCCGCAATGTCACGTTGCATTTGAACATACCCTTCAAGAAAAGTATTTGCGCGCTTGGCTAGAAATTGAAGCCGCTCCGAACCCTCGGTGGTTATTCAAGGATTGGTCTGGAATTAAGTGTGCATTCAATCTCCACGTTTCTGTTGAGACAGTTGTCCCCGAAGTTGCCCTTGCACAGAGGAAGGATGCATGACCTAAGAGCAATTCAATAAGCCGAGGACATCATTGAATCTGAATCGGCAGCCTTGGCAGGAGTGCATGCACACTACGTGCATATTACCATATCTCCGACGGTAGTTAGGGACTCACGGAAGCGAGTTGCTTTGCGTGAGCAACTAAAGACGGCCGGCACACACAGACTACCGCGACGACCTTACTCACTAACGACCGAGCTGTGCAGTACAGTCCTATTGTGCACGGGTGAAGGTGGCCGAGTATGGAGAGGCAGATCCCTCACATCCGCAGGAGCGTAAAAGTGTGATCTGGGCAGCAGATCTGGGCAACAAGAGGCCTGGGTGAAATCTTTGAGTAAGCGACCCTAATAATACCAGTTAGCACCCAATCGCCGAAGCAGAAACCCTTCGCAGAGATCGCTGATGTTGGCAAACTTCCCTAAGAGGGAGTTGTGCCAGGACAGCACGTTGGGGGAACTGGGGAGTGCGATAAGAAGTGTACTCCCAAGTAGAAGTATACTCATCGACGACAGCCAGGCATATGTCCCACAACAAGTTTTCGGTGTTTTTAATGACGTTTGCGCGCGGTAAGTTTGGGAGTTTTGATGTTTGTTAAGTGGTGTAAATTGGGCGAGGTGTGAATTTTATGCACAAAATATGATAGGCAAAGTATCATGTCTAAAAAGTAAAAATTAAAAAAGTTATGGCGTATTTTCGTTTTCAGATTTGATAACTTTTTTGATGATGACTTTTTCGCAGGCAGAAAACCTGGGGCAGAGGTCTTTGTGGATGATGAAAATGACGATTTTTGGGTGTGGATGATGGTGATGATCTTTAAGGTGACATAGGATGACGATGTATGTATCATGCATGACTCGTCGTCAAACGAAAGTGGGACCAGGAAGATAGCGTTTCTGACAATAACGAATGTGCCACCTCGCAAGATGTTTAGTTTTTGTTAGCCAATGGAAACCGTGGGCCATCGATCGATCGATACGATGATTTGCGATCTAGAATTTGATTGGTTGGGCGGTGAAACGATTCCGCTAGCGTTCGATTTTCAAACATACTAGGCGGATCGATCTCAAAAGGAGATCTCCACTAGGCCATCTGACCATAGGATCATGTGCGCGACAATACTTCGCTTTTTCGTTTTTGCATCCCAACATGCCATGCCACAACGCGAGGGTGGCGTCGCGATAAATGTACGCGACTGCAGTGGCACTGTCATCGTTAGCGTCTGGCGATCGTGAGATCGGAAGTTCGTCTGTGTCGCCTGTTGGGATTCGCGCTTTGCTGATTAAGTAAAGTAAGTAAGGTGAGGTAATTTGGTCCGGTTCCAAATCATAAGGAGCAGAGGTTTGTACACCAGAATTTGAACAACCAAGCTCATTAGTTTTGTATTACGGCGGCCAGCAAGATATGCTTTGGACGAATTGAGGGAATAATGTTTTTGCCGATCGCTGAGCTTTCCTCACCAGTGTGCGCACAGGTTCCTCTTCACTGCTAGCTTCGCATAACGAGTTGGTTGCGAATCTTGCGTGCTTTGGTATGCGCCGGCTGCTGGGATCTTTTGGTGCAGGTGGTCATGCACCGGCTGCTGGGATCTTTTGGTGGAGGTGCAGGGCGCGCTGACTTTTCGCGAACTATGCTGTCAGCTTCTTGGTAATGTTTTTAATTCCTGTTGCTCTCGTTTGCCACAAGTTTCGTTTCGTCCCACATGTTTCTGGTGCCCGATCTCAGGATCTTGTGCTACGAAGGTCGTGGTAATTCTGCTGCATCTTGAAATGCGAAGCGCCGTTTATCTTAACCGGGTAGCAGCGCGTCTGGGGCTTGCCCTGGCGGGATCTTCCTCGGTCTCAGTTGGCCATGCTACTTTCAGTTTAGGATTTAGATCACTTAGGCTTTTCGCCATGCTCCTTCTTTACTCAACTTATGTAAAGCAGTCAGCGACGCTGCTTCCTTTCCACCGGCTGACAGTTTCAGTAAATGTTCGCAGGTGCTACGGGATCTTCTGCTCGCCAAAAAAATGATATTTAGCACTCGCAGTTTGCGTGGTCTGTGTGGCACGAGAATTCGTGATGCCCTTCGGGACACGTTCATTTTGCTTGTTGAGATGCGATAGGGATTTGCTCTTTTAGAACCCGTTTAGTATCAGGTTATGATAGAATAGTTTGATAAGCGGTATTGGAACTATATATGTGCTGTTGCAAATTTGTAGTATTATTGTGATTATTTTGCCCTGCATGATTTCTGTTGTGTGAATAGCTAATATTGCTGTCTGAGCAAGAGGAACCCTGCCGTCACGTATATGAGCGTTTTATATACCGGTTCTAATCTGAAGAACGGATTTGTGACTTTTTCGAACAGAGATAGATAAATGTCAGCGAATATTATCACGCAAATACCGCGGAATTATCAAAAAAAGTCAATACAGGTCATGCCCAAAAAATATTTTTGTCCTGTATTTATCAAAAGTTATTAAGTTATTTGAATAGTTTGCTATATGTACTTCAATATCGTTCAGCCAGGCATACTGACGTCATGGTAAATCAAGAAGCGATGAGGTTGTAAGGTACGGGTTGATACAAAGTGAAGGCCAGCACTCTACAGTTGTGGGATAACGAAGTAAAAATCCATAACCATAAACATCGCAGCATCAAGGAAACAACACTTTGCAGTTTGGATCACATGTGTGTAGCATGTAACTCGTGCGTACTTCAATATCGTTCAGCCAGGCATACTGACGTCATGGTAAATCAGAACTACGATCCAAGAAGCGATGAGGTTGTAAGGTACGGGCTGATACAAAGTGAAGGCCAGCACTCTACAGTTGTGGGATAACGAAGTAAAAATCCATAACCATAAACATCGCAGCATCAAGGAAACAACACTTTGCAGTTTGGATCACATGCGTGTAGCATGTAATTCGTGGAGCGCATTTGAATATGGCACACTTCGCAGTGTCAGCACACGCATGAAATGGAGCAGCAGCATTATAGAAATGGCAGGACTCGTACAATAATGCACCGCGTTGCTCATTTATACAACATGCAATGCAAAATCGTATCAAATAAAAGGTTACCCAAAAGTCGGGCATCGCGCCCACACTAGTTTGGTCTAGCAAATTTATATACACTATGTACTCAGTCATCCGTGAGCAACACCAAAATGGGGCAACATTGTCCACAAAATGAACCTGGAAAATTTTGCAGGTTTAAATGGACAAAGCACATATAAAACAATTGTTGCCATGCTGGTTGTTCGCACGAAGTAAATTCGATTTCAAGCCAAGGCACCCCTCGCCCTTAAAATCCATCGAAATTCATTTTACTTGTTGCTCGAGGTGAGACAATCTTTCCCTGTAAGACACGGTAAAAAGCGGCTTAGGCGAACGGCTTGTGTCTATCATAGCTTCATGAGAAACATCCCTCAGACCAAGGTTTACTCCTCCTGCCACACAGAGCAAGCACCTTCAATATGGATGTGCATAAAAGCATACACTTCACATATAAGTGGAGAGGCGAAGTTCAACATGGCTAAAGGTCAGGATGGGGCATCCAGCAACCAGGCGGCGTTCATTCAAGATGATTTCTGCTAAGACTTTTCCATCAATTGATCTGCAACGTTTCAGTATCCGCAGGGCACTCAACGCACAAGAATGACTTCCTGTCCCACACGGGCCTGTGCCTAGTATTCCAACCAGCCTTACAGCATCGCCCAAAGACCCATGCTGAGTGTTCTGACAAGCGCTATCCTATACCCAGGATGCAAGGACCCTCGAGAAAAACATGTGTATGGGCAATAATGCGTGAACCGAGTGCAAAATACGCCCATAGTATCGATGGAAGATTGCGAAAGGCCCCACATACCGCAGCGCCTGCGCCTTCTTGATGATCCTCACCGAGCATCGGCGAGAAGGCTATGCTCGCTCTCTTTTTCGCTCGCTGCATGACAGTGGCCGGCTCCTCCTCCTTCTCCTCCTCCACGGCCATGAAGTCGAGCCAGTTCCAGAAGGATTCCTTGTGGGCGGGCGAGCAGCTGAAGGCTAGCCACTTGTACATCTCATTGATGCGGTGGGACTGGATGACCCCATTGAGCTGCAAGCAACTCCTTGCACCCCCTCGTTGTATCAGCTGAGCCTCGCAACTACAGGCAGCTGCGGGAACAACGGCCACGTGGCCAGCCAGTGCCTCAAACATATTCCCCGCCAAGAGTGCTGCCAGCCTGAACCCACCATATTGTGAATGTGGGAAATTTGGAGCCCCCCACGGTAACAGGTGGCGCACAGGCAGCGGCCAATGGCAGGACAAAATGACAGGCAGTATCCAGGAGAGGCGGCTCCAGGCTTCCTGGCCACAGAGTTCGGTCCAGGGTTTGAAGGGAGCTCACCACTGGCAACCAAATAGCTGGCTTGAGGACGCCGCTCATGAACTTGTTGCTGTGAGCGCTAATGTGCTGGGCTACGGGGTTGTCCGCTGGTGCCACCTTCTTGCTCTGCACGCACATATCACGGCGAGAACGCCTTTGCTTACTTCACATTCAACAGGGACCCTCCTCTTGGTCGGGAGAAAACAGGCAGGTGGTGACCCAGAGCAACACATGATGCAAAATTGGAGCCTGTCTGCGAGGGCGGTTGAGCGCGTGGTAGGCGCAGTGAAAAGCGCACTGCGGTCAACAGCCAGCACATGGTGGGAGCCATGTAGGGCTCATCGAGGCTCAGTGCGTCCTGAAATCATCGCACTACCCTTTAAAGACATCATCTACCCATGGGCGCCACATGATCATCTTGGAATGTCCCCCCGGTCAAGCTAGGGAGGGTCCTGTCCCCGGAGCACAGCGGCACACGGCTGAGGCACGGCTTTATATAAACGCACGCGCGACTGCGACGCAGATCAGCAGAGTTTCTTGAATTAATTGGTATTCGGTTGGTGACATCGTATTCAGTCGGTGACATGAACTGATTTGGTTTATGTCGCTCATGTCCCCGACTTAATTAATCAGTTGGCCCAATCGGTTGATACCTTCACGAGTATCCGCTGAGGCCTGTCGCGACGCACCGAGAACATGCTAGCGCGAGACATCTCAAGCTTTCCATCAGCGAGGGCTTCCTTTTCCTCCTGCCATGTTTCCCTGCATCAATCATTCCCTCCGCCTCCCCAGCGCCATTTACTCACCGGAAATTCACTCACCATCAGCCTCAACAGTCGCCACAGGCTCTCAATGGCAGTGAGCACACCGACTTCTGCTGAGATACACATTTTGGATTCCACCGCGGGATCCTTCCACTGCCAGGCTTCCAGCCCTGCCCGGCGGAGCGCGCTCTTGCGCATCCGCATGGTGCCTCGCGCAGGGCGGGGCTGCACCAGTGGAGCTGGATCAGGTGGTCCATGGCGGCCTCCACCGGAGCCAGCTCCGTCTCCGCGCAGCACGCCACGTGGACTTGCATATCACCCAAGAACTCCTTCGTGAACAGCACCTGCACGCGGGGAGAAGGGCACGGCGGAGGTGAAAGCCGGCGGTGGCCTTGACGTCACTCGCGGGAGGGCTCGGCCGAGGGAGCGCGGCGGAAGGGCGCCAAAGGCATTGACAGGGTCTGACGCGTGTCAAGCTTTTTCGCAATCATTACGCCACATGGCACCCGGAGTCGACGCGTATGGCGAGCGCAGCCGAGACCAACCGCCCGCTGCAGACGGAGCTCACCTTGCCTTGGACCATGATCTTCTCTCGACGCGACATGTTTGCCGTCATTTCCTCCAATGCCCCAGGCCCGCTGAGCGTGTTGCGGAACGACTTCACTGACTGCTTCTTTCCCCCCCTTACGACCACCCCAGAACGACCCCGCGCCCAAGTGAGCTCACTCGGCTCGTCCCTGCAGGGCCAGGCTACGGTGCCAGAGAAGCATCCTCTCGTCCGAATAGAAAGCATGCCGTAACTTTGAGACAGCGACTGGTATGCTGAGCAAGCTGAGGGTGCGGCAGAAGGGCAGGGATGCCGGAGGCAGCTCTGCTTGTCGCCGGGGAGGTTGCCTTCATGTTGCCCATCTTAGAGGCCCTCGAGAAGGTGCTCATCCTGCCGCGACTCCTGCTGCTCGCGCTCGACATCACCAGACCATCGTTCGCCTTCTCGTCTGTTGCCGCCCGCCCCTCAAACACACACCAAAGAGCGTGAGGCACACCAGCCAAGCCAGCCCAGCACCATTTGATGAAAGAAGCATGCAGGAACAAGGGTGGCCGTGGCGCGATATCACACGCAAACACACTGAACAGCATGAGATCGGCCAGCAAAAGCCAACCCACCATCATCCCAGTGGATGTGAGAAGCAAATCAAGAGCAGGGCGGGGCCGTGACAAGATACCACAAACGCACACGCAAACACACTGAACGGCATGAGATCGGCCAGCAAAAGCCAACCCACCATCATCCCAGTGGATGTGAGAAGCAAATCAAGAGCAGGGCGGGGCCGTGACAAGATATCACAAACGCATACATATTCCCAACCCAAATGCAAAGCAGCATGGAAAGATGATACGATGTGACCGATCGTCGCCAAACAACTGTTGGTCTCTGGGTTACGGAGTAAGCGGACCCTGCTGGCATGCCCCCCAGTGGCTCCCGGTCGATGGATGGGACCTGTTGGTCCATGGTTATGTCATGAATGCAGTCACACCACACAGCATGGACACCCCATGTCAAAAAAAGGAAACATGCGGGCACCTAAGTGCTCTCCACAAAATTCAAGGGAAAACACAGAAGGTGTACACCACCACCTTCTGCCTCTCCTCGCAGCACGACAGACGAATCTACCGAGCTCTCCAAGAGGCAGTGCCCGCCAGAATGGCACCACGGGGATAACCGCCTCCCAAAACCCACTTCCACCCGGCGGCCGTCCCCGTTCACAGCGATCCGCCAGTACTCATATCAAGGTAAAAGAACACAAGTCCCCCGGCATGTGTAATAACCATGAGCACTGTACACGGAGAGGGAGCTAGCGTCAGCACGTCAGAGCAAACACACACACTGAACGGCATGAGATCGGCAAGCAAAAGCCAGCCCACCATCATCCCAGTGGATGTGAGAAGCAAATCAAGAGCAGGGCGGGGCCGTGACAAGATACCACAAACACATACATATTCCCAACCCAAATGCAAAGCAGCATGGAAAGATGATACGATGTGACCGATCGTCGCCAAACAAGAGCAAACGCACACACACACACACACACACACACGTCTTCTGTGGCTATGGGGGTGCCAGCGATTCAAGTATGGATAAAGCATACACACACACCAGAACATCCTCGCAAGGCAATCAGTGCAAGGGCTTCAGTCACGTGGAGTTGGTGCTGGGGGTAGAGGGCTATAGACGCGCAAGTCGGTGGCGGGGGCTCAGGCTCGGGTGAGGGCATTCTCAGTTTATCATTCTCAGTCCCTTGGGACAGCCCTTGGGCATTCTGGCCGTGGCGTGGGTGGGCAAGCTTTGTTGAGGCCAGGCTCTAGGGCGTGTAGGGGGCAGAGGGGTGGTCCTGCACGTAGGCTTGGTGGTGAAGAGATGGCTAGAGTGGCGGAGGTGAGCCGGTTTCAAACACAGAAAGTGGCCAGTGCGCCGCAGGGCAGCCGGTGGCTCAGTGTGGTCCAGTGAGACTCAGGGAGAAGAGGGTGGGGGTGGTCCTGCACGTAGGCTTGGTGGTGGAGATATGGCTCGCGCAGCTCGGGGGGCAGGGATGAGCCGCAAGGCACAAGGCAGAAGTGTGCCGGCGGTGCGGATGCAGAGGGGCTCAGGTGGCTCAGTGAGGCTTAGGGGGTCTCATTCTTCACTAGCGAGCTCCCGAGAATCTGGATAAGTGTACCGAAGTGTGTGCTGGATCCTTTAATCCCCGGCGTGGGTACATAGTGCAGCCGGTCTTCTGCAGCTACGGTGTGCCAAAGGAGTTGGTCCAAGGATAAGCACACACACGCACACCTGGGGGTCGCATTCTTCACAAGTGAGCCCCGGAGAATCCGGATGAGTGTCCCGAAGTGTGTGCTGAATCCTTTGATCCCCGGTGTGGGTACATAGTGCAGCCAATCTTCTGTGGCTACGTGGTGCCAAAGGATTCGGTCCAAGGATAGGCCACACACATCCTAGTCAGAGAAGGGCTACTGGGAGCTCGTCCAGCCACACACATCCTAGTCAGAGAAGGGCTACTGGTAGCTCGTCCAGCCACATGCATCCCCAGCCTGGAAAGGGCTACTGGGAGTCGGCCCCAGCCACACGCATCCTAGTCAGAGAAGGGCTACTGGGAGCTCGTCCAGTGTCGCACTGCAGCACCCCGAAGGAAGGATTACATGCTGGTGCACAGGCCTACGTCGAGGTGAAAGGGGAGAGCCCAGCGGCAGCGGCGGGGCTTCCCTACCCTCATCCAAGAAGTCGTACGGCTTCTGCAGATCCATGTACAGGAAGCCACACGCACCGATCAGCATGAAGGTAAATATCGCCTGTGCGGCGACCCCGTCTGTCGCATCAGCCCAGGTCCCGGTGCCGGTGCGGCGACCCCGTCTGTCGCATCAGCCCAGGTCCCGGTGCCGGTGCGGCGACCCCGTCTGTCGCGTCAGCCCAGGTCCCGGTGCCGGTGCGGCGACCCCGTCTGTTGCGTCAGCCCAGGTCCCGGTGCCGGTGCGGCGCGTGGCGCGGGTGTCAACCCCCAGCAAGGCGGCAAGGTTGGGAGGGCTGGTCACCTGCAGGCCCATGGTGGTCGAGTCTCGCTCCCCTTGATCCAGCAGCTGGCTGCTGAAGAGAAAGCCGCAGAAGTTCATGATGATCAGGAATAAGATCATCATCATCTCCAAGATGTCCAGGTGCGTGCGGTCATTCGGCCGCAGCTGCCGTCCCGCCCGCGGGCTCCATCACCCCCTCAGCATCGTCTCGAACGAACCACCATCCAAGGCCCGTTGGGCGATGGCAAGCTTGACGCACCAGGGGCAGGGCGCGCGCCCACAGGGTGCTCAGGGCGCGGCGGGGCAGTGGCCAAGTGCAAGTCTGGAAGTGCAGGACGCCGCTGGTGTGAGCGCTTGCGAGGGCGTTCGAGGTAGCACTGCGTGGGTGCGGGCGGGGGGGGGCATGCGGGCTGGGGCACTGCGCGGGTGTGGGGGGATGGGCGTGCAAGCTAACACTGCCCGGGGTGGGGGGGGCATGCGAGCTAGCACTGCGCGGGTGCGGAGGGGGGTGTGAGCTAGCACTGCGCGGTGCGGAGGGGGGTGCGAGCTAGCACTGCGCCGGGTGCGGAGGGGGTGGCGCGAGCTAGCACTGCGCGGGTGCGGAGGGGGTGCGAGCCAGCACTGCGCCGGTGCGGAGGGGGTGCGAGCTAGCACTGCGCGGGTGCGGGGGAAGAGGAGCAGCAGGCGCACGTTTGTCACAGAGACGAGCAACCCGATGAGAACGAAGACGCAGATCAGCATCTGCTGCTGTGCGTTGCGGATCTGCCGCAGGTAGTGCCCCCCCACCTCCCCCCTTTCCCCACGAGCCAGTCAATGCTGAGAAGCCTGGCTGACCACGAGCGGCGGCGGCGGCACTCCAAGCTCACAGTGCATGGATACCATCAATCTCCGTGCGGGAGCGAGCTCTTGGAGGTGACCGCTTCGAGGTGACCGGCGAAGGCAGAGAGCGCTCGCACTGATACCTTCCTCCACAGACGCGCTCGCTTGTTCACAGGTGAACCGGGTCAGAGCCCGGAGATCCAGAGGAGCTTCCGGGTACACTGACCGGGCAGGGCAAGGGCGACCGACGCCCAAAAGCACGGACGACATCTTCTTGCAGGAGGCGGTGCATGGGGTCATCGAAGGGAGGCGTGTGAGGTGGATGAGGGGGGCGCACCAGGAGAGTGAGGGAGATCAAGAACTTGCCGAGGAGGCGCACGAGGTCGAAGTAGTAGCAGTCTGTTTCGAGGCGGCGGTACAGGAAACCGTACACGTCCATGAACTCCGTCATCGTCTTCACGTCCTCTTTGTTCGTTATCGCCGCCTGATGGCGCCACATTGCCACAGACTGACGTCAGCAGAATGGGGGTGGCGCGCACGCATCGGAGGGCAGGCCTTCCGGCGTAATCGCGCGGACCATTCTCCCTTCGAGTCGGAGCCCGAAGGCTGTAAAACAGCCGCGCCGGTCGACTGGCGGCCGCAGGACAGACAGCTTCAATGCCGGAGGCGGACCGCGCGACGCACTGGATGGAGTAAGATGCCCTCCGCCCCGGCACTTGACCTTTTCCTCACCGTCGATTCCAACATCACGCAGCGCTAAATCCTAAACACTCTCCGCGCAGCTGCGGACAACAAATGCATGTCACAAAAACACGGTCTCGCGCTCACTGCACGTCAGCCACACAGCGATATTCTGAAGCGAGTGCAAGCAGCACGCCTTGCGGGATTGCCTGCTGTGAGAGGCGGGTCATTTCCGCGCCACCAGCAGCTGTCCTGCGCCGCCAGCCAGAGGGGACCCTGGCCATGCCATGGCCTCGGATAGTCCGGGGAGCCACCTACCCACACGGCTCCAGCCGGGAGGAGAAGAGCGGCGGAGAGAGAGAGAGAGGATCACCTCCTTCACGTTGGCGAGAATGATATCGCGCGACATAATGTCCTCGCGATGATTGAAGGTGATCCTGGCGAAGAAGAGGAACGTGCACACCGGGTACACCACGATATCTATCACCGCGAGGGGGAAGATCTTGGTGTACTCGGAGTCCATGCTCCAGTCGAAGCAGATAGTGGATGGATCCGACCACATGACCCACTCGTGATTGTTCAAAATGCAGTTGAAGTATTGGAATGTGTAGATGGCCATGGAAAGGTACCCCCAATTGAGGTAGAGCAGAAACGCCGATGCCAGCTGTCGCGAGCATCCCAACCCCGACCCCTACTCAATCGCTCTCTCTTTTCGCCCACCGGGCACGCCCTCGGCAATGGGTGTGCCCTCTCCGCCTCTTGCCCGTTGTGCACGTGGTAACAGGTGGGCTCTCCGCGCGGCCAGCTCATGAACGGTAGATGAGGGGCGCTTCTAGCATTCAGCATCTCGCGTGTCGCCCGCAAAGTGACATCCGGAGCAACCACATCAGGCAGATCACAACAAGAGCTTGCGCGGTGTCCAATCACTAACGCCATGCGACACGCACACCACCGTGGCTCAAACTCCAAATAGATTGAGCAGGAGAAGGATTCGCCCGCACCCGTTACCAGTGCGCCCCATTCACAGTGCTGGATCCCGAAGCCCCAACGCGGGAATGTGAGTGAGGGAAGAGAGACAGCAGGGAAAGGCAAGGGGGGGCGGGGAGGGGGTCTACGGTGCATCCGCTGCATTGCACTTCTTAGGGACCGAAGGCACAGTCCACTTTGTCCCCATAATGCGGCCTATGTGGACTTGACTGCTGAAGCATTTCTGAGGATGCATGACCGGCCAAGGGGGGGGCAAGTGCGGGAGGAGAAGGGCGGAGGCCACGCACGTTGCGCACGAAAACCGGATCCATGCCCTGATCTCGGATCCGCTGGAAGAGGCCGTACCCCGAGAGAATGGTGAGGAACACAACAGGGTTCATGTTCATCATCGGGAGCTTGTTCGGGTAGCCCGCCTGGAGGGCGCATTCCGGGGCGAAGGCCCAGTTGTCCAGGTTCAGCAGCCCGAAGAACTCCATCAGCGCCTTCAACGCGGGGGGCCAGTCCAGCTTCATGAAGCGGTACACGCTGAAGATCTGCAGGTAGCACAGGATGATGTGGAATGCGCCGTACAGCCGGTCCAGCTGGCAGAACCAGAATAGGCACACCGTGCCAAAGAGGTACGCGAAGGGCATCAGCACCCACGGCAGCCAGTCCTCGTCTGAGCACTTCTCGCATTCCGCCACGTTGCGGAAATACCCCTCCTTACAGCGGTTGCAGGCGGTCCCTTCATACCCCGGCTGGCACTTCCCGTTCTTCACGTCGCTGGTGTCGTCCGTGATGTAGCAGGCGTTGTCGGGCAGGCAGTTCAGCAGGTCCCCGGTTTCCGGGTGGACCTGCAGCAGCCTCATCCCGGAGCCTAGATCGACCCACTTGGACAGTGAAGCGTCGCCAACTGGCCGCGGGCCGCGCGTGCCGGGTGCTGTCCGGGTCACTCTGCGGTCCTCAGGGCTAATCCCCGACGTTGGCTGCCACTATCCTAATGGCTTGGTCTTGGTCCTATGTCCCGCAACCAAATCTGCAGCATGCTGGCTGTCCTGATGCGACATGCGCCGCGGAGGGATGACACCCGGAGAAGGTCGGGCGCCGCAATGAATGGAGCGGCTGTCCGTGAGCCTCATCACAGAGGAGTGTGGCACTTCATGGAGGCTCACCCCACATCCCTCCCCTCCGTTCATCCTACTCGTTCATCCCTTCCCTCGCGTGCCCTCCTAAGTCCCTGCTACCTATAGCCTCCCCTCAGCCGTCCCCAGGGCTGCTTTCACCCTATAGATGTGCTGACAGGGCAGAGCCGATGACCCAGGTCAAAGGAGAAGGGGGGTGGATGAAGAGGGCGCACAAAGACACTGGTGGTCATCGGCTTCGGCAGCTCCTGGTCCCACTCGTCGCAGACGGTCCGATCGAGGTCGCAAACCACACATGTGTCGTCGTCCTTCCGCCACGTGGTGGGAGGGCAACGGCAGTCCACCTTCTTGGTCGACCCGGTCTTGCTCTCCTGCCAGCCACCGCCAGCATGCACACCCACGGGCGCTGAGACAGGGGTTGGTCAGGGCGAGTGGTCAGGGGGAGTGCCCTCCGCACATTCCTCCGGCGGTTGGGCCATAAGGCAGGCAGGCTCGGAGCTCATGGGACCATTCTGATGGAGGGCACGAGGCCAGCGGGCTACCTGGTTGGGGTCGGGGCAGCTAGTGCAGGAGGTCGCTCCCTCCTCAGCCTGGTATGTGTTCTCCGGGCACGAGGCGCACTGCGTGGTGGCGCCCGAGCTGAATGTGCCCGCCTCGCATGGGTAGCACACCGCCTGCGCCGGGAAAGAGACCCGCGCGCGCTCACTACTGCGATGAAGCACAGGTCGCACTCGCGCATCGTGATGCGGCCGAAGCGACCTTGACTTGCGCTTCACACTCCACCCTTCCACAGGCCCCCCGCCCTGATCTATTACCCCCCCATCCTCGCCCCCACTCCATCACGTAACTTTCAAACCCCGACTACAGTCCCCTGACTCGCACCATCCCTGCAGCCCTTGTCTTGCTCCAGGACCACATCTCAGTCCCCCAGGGTGCTAGACTGGGCGCGCGACCCGTCTGGGCCCATCCCCTGATGCAGCCGCCACCCTGCCAGCTCTCTTGGCAGTGTCACTGCCTCCGACACACTGTATGGGTAAGGCAGCGGAGCGAGGGGGCGGCGCAGACGGCACAGCGGCACACCTGGTCGGGCACGCCTGGGTTGTTAAACTCGCCCTCAGGGCAAGGCTCACAGCTCAGGCCATCTGCCGACTGCCTGCAACACGCATCCGGAGCCCTCTCCAGTGTCACATGGCAAGCGCAGCAGCCTTGGAGCGTCATGCCGTCTAAGTTGAAGTCAGAACGGAGGAGCGTCCAAAGCCGGCTGGGGTGCACAGGGGCGCGGGCTTGGACGCAGGCGGGTTGATTGAAGGTGGGATGGCATACGCGAAAAGCGGAGAGGGTGAGAGTTGCGGGGGGGAGGGGAGGGGCATGGAAACGTGTGCTTTTCTTACAGAGTGTATTCAGGGCCCTGCTGGCGGCCTGGGCCGCATGTGAGGGTCACATACGAGACATGAATGCACAAGCAAGGACTTGGGTGGGTGTGCTCGAGCAGGGAAGAGCCGGCCGCCCTGCGAGGCGCTTCCAACACCCCCCGGCGTCGAGTCTCTGCCTTGGCCCTCTCTATTCACTGCGACGACCCCGCTGCAGGGGAGGGGGAGGGGGGAAGGGGTCTCTCCGGGACCGTCCTCTGCCAGCAGGCCGGCCTGCTGGTCAGAAGCAGGGGTATGAAGGGCAGAGGCAGCGGCATCGCACTTGTAGGCAGGCTGGCACTGCACGTGGAGGTTGGCAGTGGCGGGCTCCATCTCTGCACCATCCGCATCGGTGACCGTCCACTCGAATGACGCGTGCGGCGCCCCCCGCAGGTAGGGCGGAGGGATGTACATCAGGTAAAGTGGCTGCCCTGGGTTCAGCTGCACAACACCAGCCCACCCTCCGCCCTGAGCCCTACCCCCTCGGGGTGCGCGCCCCCAGGAACCCCCCCTCCGCCATGCCCGATCCCGATGCACTATCTGAGCGATGCCACACGGGTGCCAGCGCCCCCTCTACTGTGGGTGCACCCCCATCGCCTACGGCACGTCAACTTGCTGCGAGCCCTTCCATTCGATGAGAGGCGAGGAAGCATATGCCAACTCCTCCCTCTCAACTTTCCCGAGTGCCATTGCATATTGACGCCACTCGGCCGACCCCCTCCTAGGGGCCCCTTCTGTTGACAAGGTGTGCACTGTGTGGTTCAGCTAAAGCGGTGCTCCAAGCAGCGCGCGCGCAAGGGCCTTGGCTCGGAGTCTGCGCGGCTCTCCCACCACCGAGTGGAAGGCACTGGCCCGAGATGGGTTGGGCCGTGTACCAGGAAGGTATCCGAGGCTCCGAGCTCCGTCGCGGCGCTGACGCTGGACACCATGGCAGCGCCCTCAAACGTGCCATTGTAGTACAGTGTACCGCTCGCAGGCAGGCTCTTGAAGCTGTAGGTCTGCTTCACGCTCTTCACATTATCGATGTCCCACGCGAGCAGCGCCACCGTTCCCCCGTCGAAGGCATCCCCCGTGGACATGAGCATTCTGGCGTGATCCACCTGCGTGATCCACCTCCCCGTCACGCATCCCTCCTAGAGCCCACTCTTCCGTCCCCCGATGTGCCAGTGTGATCTGCCAGGGATCATCGGAGCCTTACCTTACCTCCCTCGCTACCCTCTTCCCGAGGGCCTAAGTGTTTCGGGCTGACACCCCCTCCACCTAGGGGCCCTTCACCAAGGTCAAGTGCGCTGAGGGGGAAGCGCAGAGCCCCATCCTTCAGGGGGACACTTGCACCTGGGTGACCGTCATTCCCTCCCTCTTGCAGCTGACGTGGAGCGACCCACCTGTTCATACATGAGCGTAACACCCTCCGAGGTGATGACGTGGAGCGACCCACCTGTTCACACATGAGCGTAACGCCCTCCGAGGTGATAAACCCGACGTTGTGCGCCGCACTGAGCACGTCCACGGGGTACGCATACGCATCGCCCAACTGCTCCACCTGCACGTGATGGCGCGTTTGGTCGAGGTAGTAGTTCAGCGCGCTCGCGTCCCCGGTAATGGAGTCTTGGGTGAGGTTAGAGAGGTAGGACGTAGGGGAGCACGCCGGGATGGCCGGGACCGGGTCTTTGAGGACGTTGATGGTGACGCGTGCCATATTGGACATATTGCCTGCACGGTCGATGACCACCCAGGTAAAGTAATCCATGCCGCTATCCTCCCCGACATCCGCTGTGTAGATGAAGCCGCCAGTGCGGTAACCCCCGTCGTCCTTAATCAACTTCACAGAGCCTGGTCCAACCCCGCCTCAACCCCCTCAAACAAAAGACACCGCCTTGCGGACGGTAGAGCTGCACAACTTAAACTGGTCCGTTTATTTTTAACAGTGGCAATTTTCCGAATCCGACAGTCCATGTCTTCCAGAGATCAAAATACGACACATTCCTTTGTCGCTCCCCAGGAAGCTCTTCGGACCTTCCGATGTTCCCGATCTAAAAACATTGGACGGCTCAACTTTAGTTGGGCACCCCCAGCGGACGGCCGCAGTGGTACTCGCCGGCTTTAGCTCATAGAGGCAGAGCTCATGGAGCTGGCCACACTTGGTGTGAAGCCCAGGCTGCCACGTTTATCTAATTGAGAACTCCCGGGGGTGCCGGAGGGCATACAGAGAGGGGTGGAAGGGGCGAGAGGAAGGGTGTTACTGCATGTGATGATACCGTGTAGATTAAAGGTTAGATATACCAACCAAAAGGTCTGAGGACGGGCCGTCACCAGAGCACCGCACTAACGCGCACACTAAGGCAGCATCAAGCACCGTGTGAAGAGAATGGCACAAAAATCGACGCGTCGAATCCAGCCGCAAGCTATAGGTACGATCGAAGAGCCTGGATCCAGCCGCACGAGAGTTGAGGGGGGAGACGACCGCGGGCCAAATTAGGGTGGCGCACAGATGGTAGCATACCCTTATCACCAAGACCTCGCTGCTCCGTGATGGTGTTCGCCACGACCCTGCCATCCACTTCCGAGGCGAGGTAGTACCCCTTCATGAAGGTGATGTCGCCAACGCTGTCGGTGGCATCGAGCACCGCTGTCACGCTCCCGCTCGCGTTGACGGAGAACACCTGGTCGTTCGCTATCGGTGGCGTGTTGGCAATCTGCATGCCCCGGCCAAGCCACTCCGCCCCCCCTTCTTTCCCTCACATTTGTAACAAGCACGCCCTTGCCCCTTCCGCCCAACCCTTCTCACCACGAGCTACAAGGGTTCTCGCACCCTCAAGGCGCTGTGCCCCGCTTGGAGGCAAATGCGCCGACTCCTGAGAGAGAGAAGGAGAGAGGGAGAACTGTGGAAAGGCTGAGGGACGACGGCGCACATAGTAGCTGATGGCGATATGCACCGTGCCGACAGTATCATCACAGTTGCAGTTGACGGAGCCGTAGCCACCGTAGTCCTCGACGCTGAACGTGAAGGAGTCCTCGCTGCCGAGGCCGTTCTCATCAGGAGTGTATACGTACGGATTCCTGCCCTTCAAGTTGCCGTTCTCGCAGCTGCCCTGCGTTTTCGCCCCCGAGAACCCCGCCCCGGCCTCCCGCAGCCATCACGCCGCAGCCATCGCCAGCGACGCCGCGACGTGCCTGGAGAGCACACACATGACCGCCTGCAAATCGCCAGGGTGGCACACAGTGAAAGGCGCGAAGGCCCGCCAGCCCACCGCATCTGAGTGAGAAGGAGGGGTGCGCCGCCAGTGGGAGCTCAGCCCAGCGCTGCTCTGCACGTGCCGCATGAAAAGCAGCCACGGCGTGCTCCGGCGCAGGCCAAGGTGAAAGGGGACACCCCGCTGCAGTTCGCGAGAACACACGACGACTTACTGCGAGATGTGAGAGGAGCGCCCGAAAGCCCGCCCACCGCACCAAGCAAACCACAACAAGAGCTTGCTCAGCCTCCAATGACTTGCCCCATGCAACAGGCACCACGCCGTGAAGCAAAACTCAAAGCGTTTCGGCAGGTGAGGGATCTGCCCACTCTCCCATCGTCCATGCGTGGCCCATGCATGTTGCCCGGGCGCGTCCCCCCGGTCTGGCACTCGCACGCAGACCCTGGAAATGCGCAGTGAAGGGCATTGGGCCGCGAAGGAGAGCCCCGAGATGCGTCGAGCTGCCGAGACGGCCCTCCAAGCTTGCGAGGCCCCCGATGAGCGTCGAGCCGCGGAAGCCGGACGGTGCACTGCCCACGTGGCATCTGTGTGTGTGACGTTTGCAGAGCGCAGTGGAGACGAGAGACGCAGCACTCACCGAGGAGTCGGTGAGCGTCACTGTGCCGTAACTCGGGCAGCTGCGCCGTGCAAGCAAGTCCGCCACCCCCGCCCCGGCCCCCGCCCACACACTCACAACCTCCGTGTCGGTGTAGATATATAACGCAGCCGATGCTCTGTGGCAGCCAAGTGGCTTCAGGGTTCGGATGCCCGAGAAATTGGTCCACGGAGAGGCGGGCGCTCACCCACACCCTCCCACACCCGCCAGGGCTGATGCCCCTCGAATCACCTGGCATCGGCAGGGGGTGGCAAACGCGCAAGATTGGCTCCGCTCCTAGTGACTAACCAATGAATTAGCACCTAATGGTGAGGCTGCAGGACACCGCAATTTCCAGGCCAGACCCTTGGCACCCCTTCACTCAGTTTTCCCGACGCCAAAGACAAGCTGATGCCCCCAACTTCCGTCCACTTCAAGCGCGCCTCTGAAAGATCTCAAAATGGCCCCCCGCACTCTCCCTCTCGGAGATGAGTGGATAAACTGGCTAGATTCCTGTAGCCACGACGACAAGATCTACACCTGCCCTCCGCCCTCCGCCAAAACGCCTTCAGTTCCCGCTCCCCTGTTCATGCCCGAGGTGTCATGTCATGTTATGGGGTCTGCAGCAGCTGCCGTCGGTGGGGGGTCTTGGGGTCACCAATGGGGTTCCCCTTCACCGCGCGCACCTGGTGATGATGTAGAACTCCACGTCATCAAGGCCGTCGACGTTATCTGGGTCTCCACTTGCCATGTAAGCTGTGTTGTCGATTCCCGAGATGGCATCCAGCGTGCTGTCATAAGCGAGCGGGAAGGAGTTGCCCGGGTTGATCTCGATCTCGAGCAGCTGGAAGGCGCTTTCAGAGCCGTGGATATCCGTAACCGCCCAGATGAATTGGTCCATTCCCACCTCGTTCTGCCGGGAACAGAGGGGACAGCCAGTGGACCGAGGGCGAGTGGGTGGAGGGGAGGGGTTCTCCCTTGTCAGCTGCACCTCGACTCCCAGGGGCACCCAAGACTTCTTGCACTGCGGTTGTCATGGGCATGGCATGACATGCGCCTGCCTGGGTCGCCGAAGGGTCTCATGGCACCTCCTCCCATAAGCCTGGCTCTGGCTCGACTCTTGACAGGCTCTGTTGACGTAACAGAGCCGCAGCACACCGCCCACAAAAGGTGTCCAACTCTGATGGTCTGTGGAGCGTTCGGACGGGTTGTCAGATCCGATTGCTCCGTTGTTACACCGCTCTCGGCGCTCTCAACCGGTGGGCTAGAGCTCTACTGTGGGAGCGCCTCGGATGTCGCCCGCGCAAGACATGAGCAGCACTGGTCTGCTGGGCCCCCTTCAGGCTCCCCCGGATGCGCGATGCCTCTGCTATAGAGGTGCCGATTCCCCGCGTCGCTTAGAGCACGCCAGGTCATGCTATGATGCCAGGTCATGCTTTGATGCCAGGTCATACTCTGATGCCAGGTCATGCTTTGATGCCAGGTCATGGAGCGCGTGCAACTTCGGTCTCAAAATCAGTTATCGCGAGCTTGCCGCTGGGAGGGACGAACGAGTGTTTGTGGAGAGGCGGGCAAGAGCAACCTCCTCTCTGCTGCGGGCGAACCGCACGGTGACAGCTGTCAACAGAGTCATACCAATGCGTGGGACAGGACATTCGCAGAAAGCGCATCGAGGATGTGATGCGCGGCGTTAAAGGAGCTCACCAACTTCGGATAGTAGAAGAACTGCATATAGCCGGTCCTGCTGTCAATGCTGGTCATCTCGACCCTCCCTTTCCCGGGCTCGCACTTGATTTCATACTCCAAGGACCCCTCATCTTCCGGGTCAATGCCCTGGTTCATCAAAGCCCCAGCCATCCCCACATGGCACTCGCAAAAGGTCTTGTCTCCTGGTGACGGGGGCCACGACGGGATGGGTACAGCTGGGGTATGTGGTCGCTGGGAAGAGGCCTGTGACGAGAGAGGGACGAGGAGAAGCGCCGCCGGGGCACAACCCAGAGGATGACGGTGGGGGTGGGGTCCCGGGTACCCGAAGATAGCTGCCAACGCGGGTGTCGCGGAAGCCGACGTTCTCATCCACGCCGGAGCTGCCTGTGAGGATGGTGGCCTGCGCACTGGGCGCCTGATTGGTCAGGGTGATGTTAATGATCCGGGTGACACGGCTGCTCGATGTGCCGTACTGGTCCATCACGTCCATAGTCACAGTCTTCTCGGTGTGGTCAATGATAGGGCCCGTACTTTGAAAAAAGAAACCCCGCAACGCTTTCTGCACGTCCACCTCCTCCATCCCCCGCCCCCCCCCGAGAACTCAATTCTGTGGTTTCGCATGACCACTGACTTGTCCGACTCAGATGAGTTCGCAATGAGGCCTGAGACCCCTGGCACTGCCGCTCAGCCCTACCGCAGCACTGAAGCCTCATTGGCCGATGGGCTGGTGGCAGAAGCCATCTGCGCTCGCAAGTGGCAGGTAGCAGGCACTGCCAGGAATGGAAATCGTCCAATCAGCAGTCAAGCCGGGAGGCTTGAACTTTCGGCCGTCAGAAACAACTGAGGGGTACGCGGTGTGCGAACGCCCTCTACACAGCCAACCTCAGGAGGAGATGCCGCCAGGAAGGAGCTGTGCCAGCTGGCAAGGAGACGCACGGTGTATTCTTCTGCTGTGGCGACACCCGAGAGCGAGATACTACCATAAGCCTGTTGTTATGCAACCTCCCCCCCCCATCCCCTCAAATGTTCTCCCAGAGGTGGAGCCACCATATCCCCCCGGAGGGAATCCTCGAAAAACACCGAGGACGTATGACGGTGAAACATCAGTCTAAGCAGCAAGCGGACGCATCGAATTGTTCTTGCGCTGCATTCTCCTTGCCATGCTCCATGTCATGTCATGCATGCTGCGAGATGCGCACAGCTACAACACCACTACGGCAGAAGCGCACCTGGCGAGGTCGATATAGGGTCAGGAGCGCACCTGATTGGCGAGGTCGATATAGGGTCAGGAGCGCACCTGATTGGCGAAGTCGATGTAGGGTCAGGAGCGCACCTGATTGGCGAGGTCGAGGTCGCATGATAGGGTCAGGAGCGCACCTGATTGGCGAAGTCGATATAGGGTCAGGAGCGCACCTGATTCGGTCTACGAGTCTCGCACCTGATTGCGAGGTCGATATAGGGTCAGGAGCGCACCTGATTGGCGAGGTCGATATAGGGTCAGGAGCGCACCTGATTGGCGAGGTCGATATAGGGTCAGGAGCGCACCTGATTGGCGAGGTCGATATAGGGTCAGGAGCGCACCTGATTGGCGAGGTCGATATAGGGTCGGGAGCGCACCTGATTGGCGAGGTCGATATAGGGTCAGAAGCGCACCGTCGATATAGGGTCAGCCTGATTGGCGAGGTCGATAGGGTCAGAAGCGCACCGATTGGCGAGGTCGATATAGGGTCAGGAGCGCACCTGATTGGCGAGGTCGATATAGGGTCAGGAGCGCACCTGATTGCCGAGGTTGGCGTCGATCAGGCCATCAGAGGTGCCGAGGGTGCCTCCAACTGCCTCGTCCCATGTGAGGAAGTCCGTGTCCCTCTCCCACGGTGTTATTGAGGCCGACGCCTGGACGATGTTATTATCGGCAGACACCTGAGGAAAGTCGACCCGCCACACTCCTTCCTCAGCACTTTCCGTCTGCGGTCCAGTGGGCACCTGCCGAGTGCTATTCAGTCGGGGCCCTGCATGTGGCCTCCACGTTCGCGGGGCCCTGCATGTGGCCTCCACGTTCGCGGGGCCCTGCATGTGGCCTCCACGTTCGCGGAGCCCTGCATGTGGCCTCCACGTTCGCGGATGCTGGATAGTCCTTTAAACTATTCGCCCGGGAGGCTTCTGCTGGTCCGCTCCTTGTGCGGTGGGATGCGAGCGTGTGGCTGCACCCGAACTGGATTATTGCGATACTGCGGCGGACAGACCACCACGAGCACACACTGAACAGCATGAGGCCCGCCCACAAAAAGCCAGACCCCCATCATCCCAGCGGATGTGAGAGGCATTCAGGAGCAGGGCGGGGCCGTGACAAGGTACCACCGACGCACAACCATCTCAAACCAAACGTCATGCAGTATGGATAGATGGATGTACTGATCACTACCAAACATGAGGGATTGCGCAACTTCACGCAACTCTGCATGCTGATTCCCGGGTATCGGAGTGAATGAATTCTGCTGGCATGCCCCACGGCGGCTTCACAGGCGACGAATGGAATGTGTTGGTCTGTGACTGCAAACCAATGGTCTGACAATGGAAGATGCATCAAAGCATGAAGCAGAAGCGGGCACCGAGGCGCTCCCCACAGAGATCAAGGGAGGACACAGAGAGGACGTAAATATTTCCGTGCTCAGGAACTCAGCACGGCATGCAGATGGGACAACGCAGGGCCGTCCTATTTACCCTGGCCCTCCAAAGGCTGCCCGAGGCCGCCCAAAGAGTTCAGAGGCGGTACGTGGACTATCAATGCGGACTCATTGTGGAAGCAAGACCTTTTAGGGGGAGGGGGGGGCGGTTTGGGACTGTTTGGGTTGGCTCACCGTGGCCAGTGAGTCAATCGCTATGGGAGAGTACCCCTCTGTGTACTGCAAGGGGGTTGTCTGCAATGTGAGCACTGGGGTACTCTGGAGCTCGCGGCGCTGGACGGGCATCATGCTCCTCCGGCGCCGCTCCTGGTCTGACCCAGCCACTGTCACCTCCGCCACGGCCAGCTCTCCAGCCAAATTGTAGAAGACGTCCTCCTCGCTTTCCACCTGCCGCCGACCACTCACCCGCAGCAACATGACCGCGCGGCCTCGCCGGCCACTCCCGGGAAGCGGTGGCCAGAAGGTGGGCCTCGAGCTCGAGCGCACTCGCGGAACCACATCGGGCGCTTCAGTCGCAGAAATGAATCTGTGCCGCGAGAATTCAATTGACCTCTTGATGGGCCGGCAGCTCCCCTTAGTGTAAGGTCCGTGAACTCCCGTTCAGGGCGACTCCCCACAGCACAGAGTGCAGCATAAGCCACTCTAGAGGAGGAGCATCCCCCTGAGAGCCGCCTCCAGATCAGCCGCTGTGGTAAATATGCACCACCCTCATCTCCGGAGTAAACACAAGGGGAGTGAAGCCGCGCCATCGATTTATGCCTCCCGCCTCCCACAGCTGAGGGCTGGAGGCCGGGCGCAAGGGTACCTGGTGGGACACCGTGAAGACGCACTTCCCCGTGTCCTCAGTCAGAGGGCAGGTTGGGGCGCCCAGCGCCACCCTCTGCGGCGTTGCAAAGGTCTCCGCACTGAAGTGCAGCTTGGCCGGGGTGGCCTGAAGGCCAGCCCCATTCCCGTGCCCCTCCTGTCCGCCCCCGTGCCCAACGCCCTCCTCACCTCAGCGCGCCGTCAGCCCACCCTCGTAGCGCACCCGCCCGCCTCTGCACCCCTCCCTTCTCACTACACAGCTACGCCCGCGAACTTCACTCAAAACCTTCCGATTCAACTATCGTCCCATCATCCAACACTAAGCGTTAGAAGTCTGGAACTCTGTTTGCAAGCTCGGTGATACTCGGCTCTAGAGGGGACCGAGGCTAGCGCAGCACAGTCTGTGTGAAGAATAGGAAACGTGCAGCTGTCGGCCTGTCATGGCTTTTATAATAGAATGCATGGAACCTGCATACTCCCTCCTACGGTATCAAAGTATAGTGCACAAGCCAGGATGGGTTCCCATCCTTGAGCCCTCAGAGCGCACCCCCCCGCGCGGCGCCCTTGAGCCCGCAGAGCACACCCCCCGCGCAGCACCGGCACTCCAGCACCTACACCTCCCCTCAAGCACTCAACACCCTGCGGCAGTGGGTGCGCACCTCCACTGCCAGCGTCACAGTGACCTTGCCGGCAGGGCGCGTGCGCAGCGTCACGTTGTAGCCGTTCACGCAGTTCTCCGGGCACACGATGACACTCGGAGCTGACAGCCTCACACCGGCCTCGTCCCTCTCCACCACCTTCACCAAAAGCGGGTCCGCCGCCGGGACATATGCGAACGGGCCCGGCTTTGCGGTGGCCACTGTCAGCTCTGAGAAGATGTCACCCTGCACCACGCCGTCGTTGTACGCCAGAACGCGGATCCGCTGTAGCTTATTCCAGTTGCCTGTGTTGCATACACCCATGAACAGGGGTGGAGGGGGCAAGTAAATAATCTTAAGGGAATCAAAAGCTGCCAACAAGCACCGGGACATCTCAGTCCTGCTGAGCGCTGCTTCAGACCTCCCTACGTCGGACCTCCGGCCCCCACCAGTCCGAGCAATAATCTCTCGCCCGCGTTAGCCCTCCCATGGACCTCTGGGCCCCTTAAGTCACCCCCCCTCCCTGGCCCACATCAGTCCCTTGTCGCCACTCTGGAAGACTTTTTAACTTATGGATTCCGTTTGGGCTCTGAAAGGAACTCGACGGCTTCCTGACCGCCACCGGTCTTGCGCCAGGCTTCCGGCAGATCCGCGCTTCACAGGAATATAAGCAGCAGCAACACTCCGCAGAAGTCAGCTTGAAGCAGCTCGGGGCGCATACTGGGCTCCCGGATCCCGGCAGTTTGTTTGATTTGTGTCTCAAGGCGCCGCTCGGGGCGGAGGGAGCTTCTCTGACTGAGCTACGCGCTGACAGGAGCCAGAGGCCCGAGGCCGAAGTGTCCACCGCCTCCCCCGCGCTCGCTTCGTCGTGTTCGTAGCAACTTTCGACCACCGGTGGCGGTGAACAAGCCGGTGTAGCATACCTCGATCGATGGTGACGTAGCTTGGCACGAAGCGAACTTGCTTTGCAGCGACCGCCTCCTTAAGGCCATACCGCACCTGCGTGAAGGCGGGAAGACCACAGTGATGCCCGAGCGCAGGAGCACGCACGACACAATTTGCTTGCCAGCCGAATGAAAGCTCGCACACGTGCTCCAGTAAGTGCAGTTATTGGAGAACTTCATTGAGAATAAGCAGCCACGTGTCCTCGCGTGTACGTGAGGCTGCAGGTCCCTCAAGAATCAAGTGCTAATACCGGATCCAAACCAGACTTAGGTCGCCGTCAGGAAAGGGCTCTAGGTGCAAGAGGAAGTGTGCCATCGGAGGCGGGGGGAAGAGAGGCCCCGTTGGTCAGGAGAGGCGGGACAGGAGCAGGCCAGACCTTGATGGGCACACAAGGTGGTTTGCTGAGGGATATCTGAAAGAAGCCCTCATCCAGGATCGTAGCGAGACTGTCCGCCAGGATCACGCCTTCGTTTGGTGTCACCACCACCCTTGCTTCTGACAGGTCTTCAATCACCACCTGACAAGCGCTCGGCCACAAGATTAGCAACACTCAAGTCGTGATATCATGCCACACAGATGCAACATTCATACGACACACCGCGCACGAAACCATGAGTCGAAGTTCAACCAGGCAGGCAAGTAACTGTACTCTTTGCACTCTCTTCAAAACCCTTTACGCATGCGCTCCATGCAACGAACAGCAAACACACGCAGACTTGGGTCCCCCGCCTGCGGTGAAGGGAGAGGCCAAAACAGTAAGGGACGGCGCGCGTCAGCGTGGGGCTACTGGGGTCTACCTGGGTCGGGGGGGGCTGGAGTTGGTTGAATACGGGTAGGGTGCTGGAGACACGGTAATTAATGCGCGCGTCCATGAGGCCACAGGGGTCCTTCGTCAACGGTACGAGCACTGGAAACTCCACCGGGATGTTGTACGTGCTGGCGTCGAAAGTGAATCCCGCCGATCCTGCGCAGCAGGTCCTCGCTTTTGCGTGAGTCAACTTGGGGGGAGGACCAGCGTTCGCACCCGGATGCAGTCGCGGGCGAAGCTTCGTGGAACGAGTTGCGCAAGCAAGTCTTGGGCCGGGAATTTTCCCGGCGAGGAGGGAACGGCCACTGGATGAGGATATTCCTGGGAAGGATACTTAGGAAATGATTTTGAGGCGAGAAAATGCGGCTGGTACTTGAATGATGTTGCATCCACCCAAAATTCAGGAAAAGCCAAAGGAGAGCGGACACCGCTTGACGCATTACGCTGCAGAGCGTTGCGTCGCTCCGTGACGCGCGGTTCGGAGCTGTGGGACAGGCAGCCCTGTGGTGAAGAGGAGAGGGAGAGCTGAAAGAGGCTTCAGCGCGCACAGCGTGCCCTTACGCCTAGGATTTTGAGAGCCTACATACCTATCTCAAGAATTCTTGGCTGGTCAGCGACGGGAAGAATAGTCACGGATGATCCAGGAAGTGGCGGCGCAGTCAGCTTCATTTGCACTGTGGCGGAGCGCCCGATGCCGATGGACTCAGGAGAGGTTATTTCAATTCTTGCCTCATCATTGTCAGCGATGTTGACAGGGACGAAATAGTCGCTGTCATATCCAGCGAGTGCGGGATATGCCACTTTATGCACGAGTCTGACACTGTGAGGTCCTTCCACCCAGGCGTCATTGATTGCGTTGACTGTTATCGTCCGCTCCATATCCCAGTTTGCGGAGTCAAACACGAGGTCAATTTCTGCGCTCGGGCTGACAATAGCAAACGAATTTCCCGTGCGCGAAGCAAGAAGGACCTGTTGCGGGGATGCGGGCGCAGAGCGGAGATGAACTGTGAGTGGGGCATTCGGAGCGAAGCTCAGCTTGACGGTGTATGAATCTGAAGAGCCGTCCTCCGAAGTTTCAAGCTTCCCGTTCCGAACATTTTCAGAAAATACAAGCTGTGGAACAATATTCGTGTCACAAGCTTCACCCACGTAGCCAATTTTGCAGAAACAGCTTCCATTCGCCATAGCAGCGCCGTGGTTGCTGCACGTCACGAGGTCCGAATAAGTACACCTCGGCCCGGCGAGCCCCTTATCACATTCGCAGCCGTGCTCCGTCCAGGATCCACGCCCAACACACTCGTGCTCCTCTACGCCGTTGATTCCACAAACTTCGAGCGTGCACTTTGGGAGGGCGGTGTCCAACGGTAAAGCCATGGATGCCGTGAGAAGTGTCGCCAATAGGGTGGCATACGCAGCACGGACAACCATCGTGTGCTTAAATATTATGGCTTGATTATGTTATCTCTCCTATGAGTTCGCAGGGAATCGCAGACGAGAACAGCGTGTGTCAACACAAGGGTTATCCGATTCCCCAAGGCAGTTTATCAACTGCCTTTTAGCTCTGGCCGCGTTGAACGAATATCGAGCGAGGCCATTTTACCATCAGTACTGGGGAATATTAGCTAAACTGTGGAATGCGCAAGTGTTCCAATTTGAACCTCGTCGGATCAGCATAACGTAGTTGAATTTTGCTCACGCTGAAGAGTGAAGATGCGCCTGATGTGTGGACCACTGTTTATGAGATGTCGAACGACTTTTTACACTCCAACCTCTCCTCTCGTCTGACTTGGCACTTCGACTTCACTTGTGACCCTTTGACCCTTTGAAAGTTCAACTATCACCTTTTTGCTTCTGCTTTGTCATTGTGCTTACGTATCATTACAGTAATCATAACGTTAGTTCTACCAGAGCGGGAGGCATGGGACCCGGCCACACATAGCGCTCGGCTGTGTGCCGTCTAGCCTGGTGACGGCATACCCGACTATCAAAAACGCGCGCATGAACATTGAACAGCCGGTAGCCGTGCCGTCTTTGTCTTGCGCGAGGATGCCAAACATACCTTGCTGATGCCGGCGTCACGCTTACAGACCAAGTGTATCTGTCACCGTCCACCGGGATTTCAAATCCCCCTCCACTCGACTGGGTGCAGTCGAGTGTCCAATAATGCACTCGAGCACGAGAAGGGCTCACCAAACGCAAAGAGCATATTACTGTGCCGATTAGGGCGATAGCAATTTACAAACATGTTCCTGCTCTCTCCAACAGCACTTTCGAGCAAATCTGAGTTTGAAATAGCTACTCGCCTCTAAAGTTGTTTCAGAGCAAGGCAAGCAAGAAAGGCGCGGGCCCAACTTCAACGCGTCGCGGAGGTTTCCCACACTGTAACAGTCGTCGGAGAGCTAAAACTCGACTGCTTTTGCTGTTTCCACTCAAAATACTTCCATTTTCTTTTTGCCTGGCACTATTTCTCAACTACTCGTAGCCAGCAATTCCTATTTCGAACATAAAATATCCGTGTTGCCTCATTCTATAAGAGTAAGCTCCGTTGCCTCGATCAGCGGATTACGGTCCAACGCAACTGTGTCCTGCAGCGCATCTCGATTCTCTCCGTGAATGGGCACTTTCGAACTTAATTATTGATCACTTGGTGTTCTTACTCCTCAGCACGCACGATGTTTTCCATAAAGATATGCTTATTGCACATCTGGCTGCTCACACTTGCTCCCTCGTTCGGCTTCGGCGCCACTCGCCGTCCTCCCTGGCACCCCAGGAGACATAATCTGCGGCCGGCACGTGGTTCACGGGCTTCGGAAACGTCATCAAATTTAACTACGAACGAGAGGGTGGTGCCCGGCTACTTGAACCCAGCAACGGGCTGGGGCTTGCACAGGCAGCCGGCAGGTTGCGGAATCGATAACCTGGGCTTGGGGATATACACCTATATGATCTCGCAACGTGTGACGATTTGTGATGGACACTCGCGTATCGACTGTGCCCGCAACAGGGACGGCATGTATATGTTTTGCAACGCTAGTGACGTATACGTGTTACCAGAAAATGTGGCGGCGGGGAAACTCGCGTGGACAGCCTTCTGTAACTACACCGAACAGCATAATCAGCGAAATTTCAAAAATCTTGATCGTTTCAGCCCTCTTATAAATCATGGTTGGCCCGATCTTGAGATCGTCGCCAGGGACAACCCTCCCTCTCCAACGAGTGTGGAGACCGATATCACCTTCGCAAGCCATAACGAGTGCGACACGCCGTTCAATCCCGCGCACTGCATTGCTGACTTTGCCAACATATACGGTGTCAGCTCTGCAATGGGACATTCCCCACAGGACATGCACATCGTGCTCAGCTCGGGCGCGGGCGAACAGAAACCTGGTGCCCCTTTCTTCATGGCCTATCAAGCACTCGCGAATAAGGTGTCAGTTCGGCCACTCAAACACGCTGGAAACGCTAGTCCGGTGTACGAACCTATGGCCGATGGTGCAAACTCAACAGGGATTGTGCAGACACGGCAAGTTGTATTTAGTATGAACCCATACATGAGCTACACGTGGGGCCAGAAAAGTGGTATTAAATATGGCCACCCTACGGGACCCCTTATCAGCCGCTTTAACTGGACCTGCGAGACTTGGGATACCAATCGCTGCACTGAGGAGTCCTCGGTTCTCTCGGGGCTGCGCGACCGCGTGCACTCTCATCTCGACCGCCACTCTTCTCCCATTACACTCAGCAGCTTCTCCGACCAAACTGGTACGTGGAGGTCACACGCTGTGCCCGAGAACGCGGCTCTCGAGCGCAGCGCTCTGCCAGGACTCATTCTATTTGTGCTCCGAACGAATCCGGCCCCGGACGGTGCGGGGTTCGTGCAGCTCCCCTGCCGGCGCTGCGTGCACAACATGGGCCAGGTTTGGGCGCGTGCCAAGGCCGAGTTCCCGGAAAACCCTATGCTGGCGATCAACATGCTGCACGTTCCCTTCGCTTCGCAGCTGCGGTTACTGCGGGCGGCGCAGGTCGTCGTGGCGGTGCACGGCGGATCGCTTGGGAACACCCTTTGGCTTGGCCCCGAGCAGACCCTGCTGGAGCTCCTGCCGCCAGACCGTGGAGCGCCCTTGGCGATGTTTTACCATATTGCACACCAAGTTGGGGCGAAATATAAAGGGCTCTGGCTGGAAGAATCCTTTTCGTTTCAGACAGGAGGGCAGTTGAAGCCAGTCCACCTGATTACAATGCTGCGTGAGGCACTGGAAGGTACCTTCAAATGTGGCCAAAGTGCACCGCAGCCTCCCAACGGGCGATGGCTGCCGGAGACGGAGGTGGAGGCGCCTAGCGAGCAAGATGCACAGCTGGCACCAGCGGATGCGGGGGCGCAAGAGGCGGATGTGGAGGTGCCTAGTGAGCTTGATGCACAATACGCGCCAGAGGATGTGAGAGTGCAAGAGGTGGATATGGAGGAGCCTAGTGACCATAGCGCACAACAGGCACCTTGGGGTGCAGAGGTGCCAGATACAGATATGGAGGTGCGTGGCAAGATCGATGCACAAGAGGCACCGGGGGATGCGGGGACCTGAGAGGTGGATGTGGAGGTGCCTGCAAGTTCGATGCACAAGAGGCACCAGGGGATGCGGGGACCTCAGAGGTGGATGTGGAGGTGCCTGCAAGTTCGATGCACAAGCAAATGGTTGTCATAGACGGTCTCCTGATGCACAATTTTTTATATCATATACATGATGTTTGTCCAAATTCCATCCAAAACCAGAATTTCACCAGAGCCACCAGGGGGTGAGGAGGTGCCAGAGACGGATATGGAGGTGCCTTGCAAGCAAGATGCCCATCCGGCGGCAGGGAGTCCGGGGGTGCAAGAGGCGGATACGGAGGAGCCTAACAAGCACCTTCCACAGCTGGCACGAGCGGATACGTAAGAGATAGATGTGGAGGTGCCTAGCGACCACGATTCATGGTAGCCTCCAAAATGTGCAAGGTGCCGAAACTGGGTGTGGTGGTGCCTAGAGACCACGATGCATGGTAGCCTCCAAAGTGTGCAAGGTGCCGAAGCTGGGTGTGGTGGTGCCTGGCAAGGTGTGCAAGAGATGTTACACCCCGAATTCTGACATCATGGTGTTGGTCCCCGTCAAAATATAGATTATTCTAAAAGCAAGAAGGTGACTCGGCATATTCTTTGATCCACATGATCGTCTATGTTGCCATTATGAGAGACACAAACAAAAACGTGGGGTTAAAATCAATCGATGCCACGTGATGCGGCTGCCATTTAGCTATTCCGAGGATGTGCACATTATGTTCTGAGTTATAATCAACTGATGAATTAGAATACCCGGAAGAACAAGCAGCAGTTCACAAATGACCGATCGATAAAAAAAATCACGCATTTGAGCCATAAACTATTGGGGAAAGGAGATGACTCACTTGCACCGTAAGGAAGGTTGGAAACCTACTTGATAGGTGTTGCTGATATTTTGTAGCTTGGGTTGTACCTAACTGTAGAAATACGCGTGTACAATAATACTTCATATTCACTTGCAATCTATGTGACTGCCCGCATCTATGCATGGGTCATGATGAGAACCGTTTGCTAAATGGTTGTTGGGGGTAATTGCGGAAATGCTCCACTGGCATCAGTTAGCACTGCCGGCAGCCCTGACCAGGAGTCTCAGTGCAAGCCCTGCCAGTACGGTAAACTCTCCAGATATCTGCTCTAGCTCAGGTGTCTCCTGTCTCAGTGATGACAGCGCCACCTATTGCACAGGGGTTTAGGGTTCTGTTCGTGACTAAAGCATAGAATTGCATATCTCACTATCGGATTTATCAGTAACGATACCGAAAGTGAGCAACCTGCTTTCACCGTATACAGTTTCGACCGGATATCCCATATCAGTGAAAATTAGTATGCTCCGTGAGCATGACATCACATTTGGTTGCATACAAGGAGTAGCCGGTGACATACCATGGCGTAAATTGATGAAATAAGGCATTAGTCACTCGATGTGAAGCAGGCTACCCCTGCCCTTTTCAGCAAACTCGGCCGCTCGATATAGTAGTATACTAATTATACACTGCGGAAAGCGAATCCATCCTTTCGGTGAGAATTTTCCCCGTATGTGTATTTAAAATGGCACAAAACTGGGTCACAATCTGAAGATCTGTGATGGCATTTTACCGTTGAACGATCAACAAACGAAGTATCGTGTCTACATTATTATTTTCAAAATTAAATAATTATTTTGCCCCAAAACGACCTATGTAAAAAAATAACAAACAATTATTTGGTTTGCTCGATTCCCGGTGGTGAAAAAAAAAACAAAGTCGATTAATTAATTAATTAATCGACAGCCCCACCACTAAAAGAACAATCAACAAGGCCGTAATTAATTCGAATGTCGCCGAATCCTGCCAACAACAACCAACAATGATAAACTGCCAAAATACTGCTCGACCCGTCAAAAATCGCTCTCACTGCACACCACCACACGCCGGCGGACTTGGGATTGTATCAATATCATAATTTCATGGGGGACTCGGCGGTGTGTATCGTATGTAAATGCAGCCCTGTCACTTGTAAATGTGGGAAGCCGACCCTGGGTGACATGGCCAAGTTGCGCCGTTCGTTAGACAAGCGTCAACAGGCGTCACCCACGAGCTTCGGTGTGAAGCGCGGTGTCGCTCCCACAACAGTGAACAACGACCCTGTTGTAACGCATCCCGAGCCCAAGCTCTCCGTTGAGGACAGACTTTTACTTTTCTTAGAGAAAGTTTTGCGCCACCTCAACAAGAAGCGCGCCGGCCGCCCTACCGTAAAAAGTTCGCATTCGTTGATAGCCGCAATTTCCTTCTGGTCGAATGCGATGTGGAGTTGCGGGTGTCCTCTGCCAACGAATAGCCCATCGGCCTTAAAAGCGAAAATAATTAAATAATTTAACAGAATGGCCAGTTTTTTTTTAAGTCCATTAATTATATAATTGGTAGGCAGGCTCCGCACTAAAAGAACAAAGAAAAACGTTTAAATATTTAATTGTTTTCGGCCAATCGACAAACGTTTGACCCTGTTTTATTGCACCCGAATTCAGGAATAAACATCAATAAAGTAGACACGGTAGCATATTCTGAGGTGTCAAGTATAGTCCAGGTCATGTATAGCTAGCATGACCAGCGAAATTCCCACCGCTGATATGGTTCGACAGTTGAGGTTATGTACGCTACAAGATCTTATAGTGTATGTGATGGAAGACAATATAGGCGTTCGATCATATTTTGGTTGAATATCATAGATAAACCGACACGTGATGTATCCATTCGGGCCGTTACTTGGGGTCCTTATTCATGTTCCCAAAAAGAAACCCCGCCGAGGCTCAAATAGGGTGTATATTCGGTTAAAATATAGCATCGTCTCATAAAGGAGCGATCTTATAATGGAAGAAACATTCTCAAAGACATTTCCTATTCCCAAATATTTATATGGATGTGATCGTGGTAGCAGAAGAAGTTGCGTTCACTGCACACTAGTTCGATGGCGTGGACCGGAGGAAAATGGTAGGTACGCCGTCGTTCAGACCGCATTGCGGAATATTAAGGAAATGTGGCAAGAGCTTGCATTTACATTCTGCATCAGTCCAACGACATGTTATTTGAGGGATGCGCATACGCTGCGACTTCATGCTCCGATTCGTTGCGGCCCCAACAGCTAATACCTTCCCTCGATTTGTGCGAGTAGCACCTCGCTCGGTGTCCACTTTCGATTTCCGCCTCCCATCATTAACCATGCGGCAAGAATACATACAATGCTTGTTGTGCCCATTTAGTGAGCCACCCAGGGGCTCGCCATCAGCACACGATTACTATTTTAGGGTTTTACCCGGGTGATGGTGCGTGTGCTAGGAGGCGAGCACAAGAGCCCGAAACGCAAGTAAATGGGCAAAAACGGCTAAGTACAAAATAGTACAGAACTCGGTACGGAATACACTAGACTAGAGAACCGATATGACTGTGAAAGGCTCTAGACTGTGTACGGAGTATAAGAGTACAGTAAGTTCCGAGTTGAGTTCCGAGTTGAGCTCTGAGATGCATAAGAGCTCAGGTGTTGCCAGTTTCGGAGAAGACAACTGAACTGAGTACTAAAAAGTAAGATAATAATTGCTGGAATTGGCACAGTGACATGTTCGTACTGTCACGTGTCATATCCGGTGTGTCATCGTTGGTGACTCTGCTTGTGTCAATCTAAGTATTTATTCCCGTATGTTATCGATTCTTGAGTTCGTTCTATCTCGCCGGGAGCGTTCTCCCCGTGGTTGCTGTCCTGTTTCCAACAGGTTTTGGTCCCACTTTACGCTTGCGTATTGTGATTTTTAGCGTAAATTTTATTTCGTATTCGCTCTATCTTTATTTTGAGCGTGGCCATCTTTATCGCGGCCTACGGAGTCTGATTCTCGCTTTCGCTTGGGCGGTCCGGCAGTTACGGGTATTTACGGCTGAGTGGTATCGGCATTTTTTATTCGCGCGTTCGCTTACTTTGACGGATCATTTTTCCGCGATGGCTCTCGCAGATATTTTTCCCGATGAGGAGCTTCGAGCTCTTTTGTTTTCTTGCGATGAGAGATTGGACAAAGTGGAATTCCTGAAACGTGCTCAGCTCATTTCTTTGTGCCACGCCCAAGCTAGAGCGCTCGCTCATTTTCGGTGCACCCCGCAGATTTTGCCGCAACCTGAGACAGTTTTGGAGCCGATTGTTGTGGAGATAGTCGTTTCAGAGCGCGCAGAGGTTGGTGGTGCTGCGACCGAGGGTTGTGAGCCCTCAGCCGTTTCTCTCGGTGATGTGGGCGTTGGCGATGCGCTGGCGTTGCTTTCCACCCGATCTATTTCTTCGCAAATTACGACCACGCGACCCGCGACTGGCTCCTCCAGTACGCGCAGGCTCACACGGCAGGCCCCTCCTGTTCGTGTCGAGCGTCATTTTTATCATGCCGTGGATTCGGTTTCTGGTACTCTCGACACCTCTGGGTGCCAGGACATTGCAGCGGTATATGAGAGTGGCGAAAGTGAAGATGAATCGGAGTACCCTCTTGGGTACTACGACGAATCTGAAGACGATTGTGGGGAGTCTGGTAGCCACTTGGCCTCTCCGGGATTTTGCCCCTCACAGTTGGCACAGACTCCTGACTTGGGCACAGGTTCCCAAGGGGAGTCTCATGGCGGTGTTTTGGACGTTGCAGCAGCCGACTTTTTCCCGCCAACATTTATTTCAACTGGAAATGCTTCGCTCTCTTCAGAGCACGTTGACCCGGTGAACGATGACAACTACGAGTTCTACCCCTACTCTTCCGACGATCACGATGAGCACGACTCCTGTGGTGCTTGTGAAGACGACGCTGACCCCTCCGATTACGCTTCTGGAGACCACCACGACTCTGGGTCTGGTGGTGCTAGCAGCGAATCTTACTGTGGTTATTCTTCTGGGTCTAAACGGACAGGCAGAGCATTCTTTTTCTGATGTTTCGGCCACTAGCTGACGCGTTTGTATTCTGATGTTTCTTTTCAGAGCATTGACCACTAGCGGGCAGCTGTTATTTCATTTCCGCGAGCCCTCTTCTAGAGATGTGTAATTCCTCCCAACTGGCCGCGCACACTCAACAGCTAAACCGACAGGCAATTTCTTTTCTACCATGATTCATCTACTTTCGTGAGCAGACAGGCGACATCTTGGATTGCTGCTGACCACTAGCCGGCAGAGATTTAACCCAGAAGTCTTTCCAACATGAGATGAGCACCTGGCAGTATTTTATTCGGCATCCTCTGTTAATTTCTTCACACTTGTGATCTTCTAGCTACAACACTTTAACATTCTCATTAGATGTAAACTCTAGTAGCTAGGGTGGTGACTTTCACAAGCTGTAGATTCACCTCAGATGAGGTGGTGTGCTGGAATTGGCACAGTGACATGTTCGTACTGTCACGTGTCATATCCTATGCTTGTCTATACGTAAGACGCGCAAATCTCGAGAGGGGTCTGGGACGTAAATTACCCGTAAATTACGTGGGGGTCTCAAATAGGCCAATTTTACGGCACGGCACGTAAAACCGCCGATTTACTCGAAATCGACGGTTTTGCCGGAATCCCCATAACATCCCCGGTTGATCTTGGACCAATACTCTATGAAACCCTAGATAACGAAGACAGTTCCGTGGACGACGGCTCGCATGACAGCTGCTCGAGGAAGTATGGTGGCTGATAGTTATTGTGAAGAGTGGGAAGATCGATGTTCCGGTTCGTATTTTGTATGGACGAAAATGGATTTTCTGAGTGTTAGTAGTAGTGGTGGAATTCCCAATGTGTAATACGTTTTACGGGTAAATCTCAGAAGGGTCCAAAAACGTAAATTACGCGTAAATTACGTGTAGGGTACAACGTATAGACAAGCATAGGTCATATCCGGTGTGCCATCTTTGGTGGCTCTGCTTGTGTCAGTCTAAGTATTTATTGCTGGAAACAGCTGAACAGGCAGTGGGGACCCGCTGCCGACGGTGAAACAACGGATCACTAGACTCGTATAGATGGACATAAATACTGAGTCTGGGTCACTAACTGTACACCGAGAATGACAAACTGGATATGACACCTGACTGTACGAACTAGTCAGGCTGTCATTTCCAGCACACCACCTCATTTGAGGTGCACAGCTTGTGACAGCACACCACCCTAGCTACTAGAGTTTACTGAAAGAAATGTAAGCGGTTAACTCTAGGAGCTAGCTAGGTCTCAAGATGTGGTTGAGTGCTAAAGCATAAAGTACATGCTAGGATGAGCTGTGAGCTACGAGATAAAAAATAATAATACGTCTCCGATCACAAATTCTTTTTCCTGCAAGTGGCTGGGTAACGCACGCAAGAAACCGCCGGTCTGCATGTTGGATTAGGCAGCTAAAATTAAGAAAACCCTGCCGGTCGATGTAGCGTTGTTGTCTCTGCACTCTGAAAAGGGACCTCCGCCCATGGATTACGTGCCATCTTCATCATAAAATTCTGCACCACCAGTTCCATCGGAATCGTGGGCTCCTGCCTCCCAGGCAGCCCATTCTTCTGCGGTGTACTCACTCTCGTCGTTCATGGTAGACTCATTCTCAAAAGAAACTGCGCCAACATTAAACTCGTTGTGCGGTAAAAACTCTTCCCCAAGTGGGGCCTCGAAACTTCCGCCATAAGAATTCTGCTGAAAACCTGTGTCCAGCTCGAGTTCCTGTTCCAATCGTTCGGTCGAAAAATGCGGAGCGGCCAAGTGGCCATTGTGCTCCTCCTCTTCCTCGCAACTGCCATCGGAATCGTCGAAATACCCAAGTGGGTACTCCGATTCATCCTCTTCTTCACTACTCAAATACACTTCATAACTTCGAACAACCCCAGAGCCCATATAGGGAGGTACAATGGGAGGTGCATGGATATAGTGAACTTCCGCGCGGACAGGAGGGGCCTGCCGCACGGTGTCGCTCGCCCTAGTGGCACTAGGGGAGGGTCTAGTGGTCGAAATCTGTGTCGAGATTGATTGTTGCGCCAAAATAGCCGGCGCATCGCCCACTCCTACTTCGCAAAGTCTACCGCTCGGATTTCCAGAAACAGCGGTCTCGGCCGAGACACCACCAACTTGTGGCTCACTAGCCACCAAGATGTTCAGTACTACCGGAAAATTCTCGGTCGATACTGCCGAAATCTGAGCCGCTCCACGGAAATGCGAAATAGCTAAATGCATGGAAGAGCATAAAGAGGTGAGCTGTGATCTCTTGAGAGTTGAGATTCTCGCAAAACCAGTGTCGACAGATTCCAAAAGAGCTAGGAGCTCTTCACTCTCCAAGATCTGCGATGAAGTCATAATCGAATAAAGAAACGAATACAAATCCAAATAGAGATCGCAAACGAAAATAGCCGAAGAGTACCACCCCGTCGAAATCACCCAAAGCCGTAAGCAGCCGCCTCCAGAAAATACGTAGAATCTGCTCTAAAGCGTCCCACAAGGCGTGGAGACGCTTAACCGAAAGATAGGGCGGAAATAAAATAAAATTCTACGCTAAAATACAGTTCACGCAAGCGTGAGAAGGACCATAACCTGCTGGAAACAGCTGAAACAGGCAGTGGGGATCCGCAGCCGACGGTGAACAAACGGATCACTAGACTCGTATAGATGGACATAAATACTGAGTCTAGGTCACTAGCTGTACACCGAGAATGACACACGGGATATGACACCTGACTGTACAAACTAGTCAGGCTGTCATTTCCAGCATTTATTCCCGTATGTTATCGATTCTTGAGTTCGTTCTATCTCGCCGGGAGCGTTCTCCCCGTGGCTGCTGTGTTGTTTCTAGCAATAATTGTAAAGAAAATAAACAGCCAAAATCGCTACCTTGTATTGAAAGCATACACCCGAATATAGAAAGCATATTCGAATAAATAAACACCCGTAGTATCGAAATCATACTCGCGCGGTCGTTAAAGATATAGTATAGGATAATTAAGAAGATGATTGTGAAAATAGAAGAGCTGGAGAGTGGAGTATCCTACAAAATGGTATCCGCTTGTGTCTTCTTTCCGCGACGCCTTGCGCTTCCGTGAATTCTGATCTTGTTTCTTTTGCGTGTTCTGGTGGGATTACCTTCTTTTTTGGTATTCGCCTCAAGATGATGGTTAGGGTATGTGCTTGCTTGCTGTCGCTCGCACCTGCGGTTTTCTCGTCAGGTCTTGCAGCAATGGCGTGGTCGCCCTACAATTTTCTTTTCGGATGAGCGACCCAAGCTTGTTTTCTTCGTGCGAGAGCGATCTGTGAATTCAAGTTATTGTTTTCGCCTGTGCCCCTACTGTGGCACAAATGCCATATCGTGCCACAATGAGAATGGCCTATGCTAACTTTCGGTATTCGCGTTCTTTGCGTCTGCGCTTTAGGATCATCTCTTAATTTTACGAATGGAAACGTGTTTTGCGTTCACGTGTTCCTCTAGAGTCGTTCTTGTGGTCTAGGATGTTTTGTCGTGCGCTTTGGCTGCGTGTTGGTTTGGCTGCGGGGTGGTGATGCCGGGTTTCAGGTGTTCTTGAAGTTCCGATCTCCGAGTACTTTGATCCGCGAGGAGATTCAGGCGCGTTTCTACCTTGGCATGCTTCTTATTCACGCATAAGCATACAACTCGTGTCACGAGCGACGATTCCGCAGGTCGGGCTTCAAGATTAAAAACGCGTGGATTCTTTGGCAAAACCGACCCTTCGCGGCGGTAGCGATGCGCAATTTTTTTTAATTGTGCGGCCTTTGCTGAATTGTCCCCGTGTTTCTCGATCTCGAGTGGCCAAGGGCTTGCGCCCTCTAAGCTCAGGAATTGCCGCGCTTCGGCCGGTTTAGCCACTCGGCTCACGCCTGAGTGGTGAATTTCTGGGTGCGGTGGGTACTTTTTGCTTTGCACAAGCGTAGGTGCCTCCACACGCATTGATTAGGTTAGCAATGCATTCCGATGGGGAAGAATTTGTCGGTCGGTCGGGCCGCCGCCCGCGGCGGCGGGATGGCCCCCCGCGGTCGGTTCAGGGGTCGGGTGTCGCCTCGGGGTTGTCTCGTCCGGGGGATCGGCCCGCTGGCCAGGGCTCTTCGGGGTTTTGGGGCGTGGCGGGTCGGTCTGAGGGTCGTGATTGGCGCTCTGGTGAAGGGGGGAGGGAGTGCGACGCGCGCTTTCAAGCCAATACGGCGCCCTAGGAGCTGAGTCGGGGGCGAGGCCTTTGAGGGCCCCTCCAGGGTTGTCTGAGGCCCCCCCTGACACCTTGCCACCGGGTCCCCTGACCATAGCATCCAGCCATAAGTCCGGTGTTTCTGCCCACCAGAGACCGTTCAGCTGAGTTAGCTTACCGGTTACTTTGGGCTCACTGACCGGTGGGTACTCACCTTCCTCCTCGTCCGACGAGCTGAGCTCTAAGTCCAGGGGTGAAGTGGGGTCTTCCTCTTCTGCAACCTTCAGGCCAGCCACCATGTCTTCTGATTTCCCCTTGGCTCCCGCAGCTCTTCTACCCTCCTCTGCAGACACCGGCTGGTCAGTGCTCGGATCCACATAGCCAGCCTCCTTCAGCCCCTCGCGCGCCGTCGCCTGCACGTAGTCCGGTCGCCGTGAGGCAGCGTCCGGTACCACCAGTGTGCGTCCAGGCACGTGCTCCATGGCGTGCACTCCTACCTCCACCAGGTCTTCGTACCACCTAGCCTGGCGTCGGCTGAGCTCCCGTCCAGGTGCGAATAACCACTTTAGAGGAGCATGATCCCCCATTAACCTGAACTCCGTGAATATCAGGTAATGTCTCCAAGTCTGCGTAGTGCAGTGGTGGATGGCGGCTAGCTCACGCTCACCTGCGTGGTAGTTCTGCTCAGCAGACGAGAATTGCTTACTCTCGAAGGCTATGGGTTGCAGGCCCTTGCCTAGATCCTGCATCAGCACGCCAGCTAATGCCACTGCACTCGCATCAGTCTGCACAACAAAGGGGCTGGTGCCGCGATGCGCTGCTTCCTGATCGGGCAAGATCAAGGTCGGTGCAGTGGTGAGAGCGGTCTTGAGGCGTTCAAAGGCGTGTTCCTGCTCTGGTCCCCATTCCCATGGCACTAGGTTCTTAGTCAGCTTGGTCAAAGGGTGCGCTAAGTCAGCGAAACCCTGTATGTACCGTCGATAGAACCCAGCCAAGCCCAAGAACTGTCGCACGTGCTTCACCGTCTCGAGTCGCGGCCAGTCCCGTATGGAAGCTATCTTGTCTTGCTGAGGTCGGCAACCTGTGCGGTCGATGACGTGTCCCAGAAAACGTACTGAGCGTTTAAAACAACGTAACTTGGACTCCTTCAACTTGACCTTATTCTGTCGGCATACCTCCAAAACCTGCCGCAGGTGGTCCAGGTGCTCCTCGGGGTTGCGAGAGAAGATCATGATGTCATCCACAAAGACTCTGACGAACGGCAGGTGGCCCAAGTACTTCTGCATCATTCGCTGCCAGCACGAAGGGCTACAGTATTGGACAGCCCCATAGGCATGACCAACCACTCATAAGCTCCAAACGGCGTGGTCATGGCCGTCTTCTCGATCGCGTCCTCCTCCATGGGCACCTGCCAGAATCCCCACAGAGCGTCCGCGGTAGAGAAGATAGTCGCTCCCTGCAGGTCATCGATGAGAGACTGTACGTCAGGGAGAGGGTAACGGTCCTTCACAGTGATCTCGTTGATCTGGCGATAGTCGATCACCAGTCGCAGCTCCTTGGGGTTGGAGGGCTTGGGCACCATCAGGACTGGACTGCCCCAAGGTGAAGACGAGGGACGGATGTATCCCTTTGCCAAGAGCTCGTCCAGTTGTCCACGAAGTTGTCGCAACTCCTCCATGGACAGCTTGTAGCACCTCTTGTGCCGTGCACCATCACGGTACTCGGGGTCCACGCGCAGCGGCGATTTGTGGTCGCGGTCCACGACGCCCTCAGGAAGCTCCATGCCCACCACGTCCTGGTACCGCTGCTTCAGCTTCACCAGCTCGTCCAGGATCCATTGTGGTACCTCTGCGTCCTCCTCATCCGGCTTGGCCTCCTTGGTCTCACCTTTGCTGTGCTCATCACTAGGTGTCGCCGCAGCAGCTGGTGCCTCTTTCCTGAAACAGCTATACCCATCTTTGCCTTGCCCTGTCTCAGCTTCTATAGGTGCTGCCAGTACTGGCTCGCTAACTCTGCGCGATCTCCTGTGGTTCACCCCTCTGCTCCTCCGTTGCTCCTGCTGCAGACGCAGTGCCTGCCCTGTTTTCCACAAACAGTATGCCTCCTCTTCCCACTCAGGTTCCAATTCCTCCGCGTGATGCTGTGCAGCCTGCTCCCTGCGCTCTCGTGGAAGCATCTGGAACGCCTCCCATCTGGCCCTTGTGGGGTAAGGTCCCCAATCTCGCACAGCGGGTTGCGCTGATGTGGGGCACGTCACCGGTCGCAGAGCACACACCTGCTCCTGTGCCCAGTCCTCCTGCTCCGTTGCATCTTGTTCAGATTCAGACGAACTGCTGTCGGAGATTAGGGTGGCTACGCTTGCTACTGTACTGTCGCTGTCGCAGCCTTCCTCGTCAGAGGTAACTTCCCCCCCCCTCGGCCTAGCGTTGTCACCCTCTGCCTCCGATGATGATGATGAAGATGACTCTGATAAGGCTGCAGAGGCCTCTAAAGGAGAGTTGGGGTCGTCGGTGGCCTCCATTTTAAATGTGCCATCTGGAGCAAGATACATCAGGTACGCCTCCTCGCCGCTATTCTTCAAAGCTCGCAGGTCCTTCCTGGCTTGCTTAGTACTGATAAGCTGTGCTTCTACCAGTCCCATGGCCTGCCCAGACCCTGTAGATGACGACCCAGGGTTGCAACCCGCGATGACTACTTTCTGCGACCCATGTCCGAACTTCGCGCTACCATACTGGGCGTAGTCAAATGTGACCTTCTTCTGTGCTCGTAGCCAGTCTCCGCCCAACACTATGTCCACTCCGAGTGCTAATGGACGCGCAGAGTAACCTGTTTGGCATAACTGCCCTTCCGTGTCTCGGCTGTGAGCTTCGGACGGACGCAAGAGTTGGCGTCGTACACGGTGCCATCTGCCACCTGCACCTTCATCGGCGTCTCGTGTTTCTTGGGCTGGAGTTTAAACTTCTTGGCAGCCTCCACAGAAGTGAAGCTAGAAGAAGCTCCAGAGTCCACCAAGACCTTTACTCGTACTCTGCCTACCCAAGCCCAGAAAATCAGCAGAGTGGGTCCCTTCGCGTCCATAGCAGCTAGTACATCTGCATCCAACCATTCTCCCCAGCGTCCAGACCCTGCGTCCACCCCTATCTCTGGTCTGATGCTGGCCAGTTTGTGCAGTCCTGGCTCCTTCTCAGGCGGATTCAGCTCCTCATCTGAATTGTCTTCCGGCAGATGGTACGTGCCGGCCTCTGCTATCTTGGCTTGCCAACGAGCCTGCCTGGTGACCTGATCTTCTGGTTCTGAATCACCAGGCCATGGCGCAGGTCGCGCTGCCTCTGCTTCCTGATGCGCCCGGGTGATCTTCCTCAGCTGGTCAACACGCTCCCGAATCTGCGCCAATGCACTTCTGACTCTGTGCCCGTGCACTTCCACTTCCTTCCTTCTGCGCGTTACTGTCTGTGCTGCTTTCCAGGCTGCTGACAGGTGTCCGTCGCGTAACCGTTGCTGGGCGTGTGATAGCACTGGCTGCTTAGCGCGATCCAGTTGTCGGCGCAGAGCTCTCCCGACCAGCTGGCGCGGGGCTGCTTCCTCTCTAAAGCGCACTCTTCTGACTCCTGGGGGCTGCAACGCGCGCTGGTACACCCCTTTTGAGCTAGGGGCTCCTTGACTCCCTTTGCCGAACAGAGGAAATCTGATCTGAACCTCTGTTGGTTGGGATGCCTGTGCCGGCGCAGCGTTTGGCTCGGTTCTCCCTGGTGCTACCACTGTGATTGGCCGTGACCTCTTCAGCCAGCGTAATGCTCGCCTCATCTGCTCCACCGCTCGCTGCGCTGGTCCTAGTCCGTGCCTCATCCGATGATCCTCTCTGAAGTGAGTGATCCACCGGTAGGTCTGACTCTGCCTGCCTCTCTCTGGTTCTCTTCCAGAGTCGGCCTCCCTCCTGATGGCCATGGCGAGGTGCGGAGTACTTACCTCGCGGGCCTGGGGGCCTATCCGCGTTGTCCGGGAGAGGCACCGGCCCCCGTCGACTCTCCCTCGGCAAAATCCATGTGCTCCGGGGCTACCAGTGCCAGCTGCTGCTCCACTATCCCGCCAGATCCAGTATCTATTCCCGCGTTCTTGAAGGTCTCGAAGGCCTCCTCCCAGATACATTTGACCCAGGCTGCTTTCTGCTGGGGCTGGTGTTGATGTGGGCAGTCGCGAGCCAGATGCTCCTTGGACTTGCATTTTCGACAGCCAGAGTAGACTGACGATCCTGGCAGCTGCCGGCCTTCCACTTCCGTTGGAGTAGTGGTCGTGGGCATGGCGTAGCATTGTTCCTTGGGAGATGCTTCTTCCTCCCAGAATTCTGCCAAAGGAGCTACAGGGAAGGGGGATTGATCGCGGGCAGTCTTCAGATGCGCAGGATCCTTGCGTTCCTCCATCGTAGCTTGCTCCACATATCTGCGCAGTAGCTCTGCCTCCCATCCAACCTTCCCAGAGCTCTGGTTGAAATCCACTTTTCCAACCAATTCCTTGTGGACTCTGGCATGCAGTTCTGGTGTCAGTCCACTTAGGAATATACCCGGTAGTGCCGCTCTACTTACTGGTCCCGTCACCCCATGGTTATGCAGCATTTCCAACATGTCGAAGGACTCCATGAGAGAGTGATGGAAGGTGGCGGCGTTTCTTCCAGCGTTCTTGCCAGAGGCTTGACGAGCTCGCGACAGCATATTGGGTAAGATACTCAGGTGAGCGTCAGTAACACACGCTCGCGCAAGCGTGGCCACTAAGTCGTCCGGACTCTGCATCTGGTTGGCCAACACTTTCTGAGTTAGAACTCCTTGCGCTGACCCCTCCACCCGGTCCCTGATGATCAGTCGTAGTTCTTCTGGCACGGTGGTGATGGTGGCCCCTTCCTGATCTCCATCGTCGCAGGACTTCTTCTTCGTCAACGCCCTCTTCACCAGTGCCTCCTTGAAGTGATCTTGCAGTTCTCTCATGAACTTCTTCAGGGGAGCTAACAGATGTCCAGATGGTCTGTCCCCGCTGGGGCTATCCGTAGGGCATGTGTACGTGGTGATGCGGTCCCGTAGTTTCCGTAGAGAAAGCAACAATCTGTCCTCAGCTTCCAACTCCTTCAGCTTGGTATAGTCTGCCCGCTGTTGATCCCTCTCTGTCTGCTCCTGCTCGACTGGTCTTCGGGGCGGTGGACAGTTCGGAGGTTCTTCTTCAGGTTCCTCTGGTGGAGGTGGAGGCTGGGACTGTCGAGGGGGTTGTGACTGTGGTAAAGTGACACTGGGAGTTGGGATGTTGGGCAGTTGGGCCAATGCACCAGACCAGGGCGGCTGAGTACAATTCTGACAGAGTGGAACTTGCTCACACGTTCTGTTGGGTCCCAGCATGACGTCCCATACTAACCCAGAGGCGACCTTAACCCCTCCAGCTGGTGACAACAACAGTCTACCGCATCTGCTGCAATCCGTGCCGCTCTGAACAGCCTGATCCCGTCTGGGTCCTACCAGCTGCATCACCGGGCTGATCAGTGACTCCCGAGCTCTGTGGTTCTGAGCGTGCCCATAGCTAATCGCTAGAGTGGAGTACTGTTTGGCTATGGCCACGGCTGTCTGAGCATCAGCATCGTGGCGCCTCACGTAGTCCCTGATACCCTGTTCTACAGTGATGGGTACCAGTGGGTCTCTCCACTCTTCCAGGGCTTCGTGGCTTGGTGGGGCTGCCTTAGCCGATGACGCTGAGCCTGATGCTTCATCATTGCCAGACTTGGACGGGGATCCTCCGGACTCAGATCGGGTGGTTATGGCTAAACGCCACGCCTCGTCGGGACTCAGTGAGGGATGCCGAGCCTTAGTCCAGTCATACCAGACCCACTCCGACTCTTCGGGTGAAGGGACTACTGCGCAGATGGCCTCCTTTCCCTTCAGAACCTCCCTCTGGGTTGCTATCAAAGCTTCCCAGCCCTCCTCTTCCCAACTCACCACTTCACCTCGAGCTGCTGCCAGAGCGACGGCCTTCTGACGCTCTTCTGGGAGGCACTCAAAAGCCTGGTCCCGCAGAGCCTTGTCTTTGAACAAAGTTCTGACAGCCATCCCTTCTGTCAGCTCAGGCTCCAGAGCTGATACTCGAGAGGCAGGCTCCTCATCTACAGCCTTCCCTTTTGCTGCCTTGACTGCCCTCTTCTTGGCTAACTGCTTCTTCCGCCTCCGTTGCCGCCTGCTGCTGCCGCTGCTGCTACCTCTGCCTCTACGCCTGCTGCTGCCGCGGCTGCCTCGCTCCGGGGAAACTGTAGAATCGCTGGAGTCACTGGGCCCACTGCTGTCGCTGCTGGGAGGGAAACGAGGAATTGGTGAGAAGCCCGGGGGATATGCCAATCCGCATCTGGGTATTTCTTCCCACTGCGGCACGGATGGTTGCCTCTGGGCCTCTGCTGGAGCCGCTGAGAGTGCTGTGAAGCGATCCGAGAGAGCTGAGAAGGTGTTGCGGGTGGGGGTCGCTCCTCTTTCCTTAACACGTGCTCTGCCAAAGTTCACTCCTGCGAAGAGTTTCCTTGGCAGCCCTTCCTGGTGTAGCAAAGTCCCGTGTTTAAGGGCACGCCTGTATTCCCTTTCTGTCACTCCGGCCTGTAGCACAGCCAACTCCTGCGGGGAGGCCGGATGCCAAATGATCTTCCCGCTCCGGGTGCGTGGTTCATTATAGAACCATTGCGTGAGGGTCTTCTTTTCCTCAGCTGACAGAGCAACTATCTGCAACCTCACGGGGGCTGAAGCCTGCGATTCCGCGCTATCCCCACTGTGGTCGCTCCACGCAGTGTTGGTTCCCTCTATCCATCTGATCACCCGGACCTTCTGGTCCTTCCCGCACTTGCTGTACGCACGGTCCAGAGCTATTTGCTCTGGCGACCGGAAATCCTTCCTTCGGTCTGGCGATCTCTGCCTGTCCCCCTGAGGAACTGAGGGTTGCCCAACTGGCTGAGCCTGCCGAGCTGGCTGAGCTGGAAGCTCTGATGCTTGGAGGCGGGCTGATTCTCTCAAAGCTCTGACAGACCGTGCTCCTTCCTTCAGCTGCGGTCCAACTCTCTCCAGGGCAGCCACCAATTCCCGGCTGGCCAATTCCCCTCTGGCTTCCATCGCTGGACGCGGTGTCGCTGGAAGGGGTAGTGCTGGAAAGTCCTCTGCAGAGACATAGGGGTCAGGCAATACAAAGTCCGCGTGTTGCAAGGCTGATGCTGGCTGAGTCAGGTTCTCGCCAGAGCCTCCGGCGCTCAGGACAGGGGAGGGATTCTGATCGCGAATCGCTGGAACTGCGCCTGCTTGGGCGACTGGGGTCACACCTGCCTTTGCTGACTGTCCCGGCATTGAAGGTGAGGATGCCGAGACAGCCGAGCTAGAGGACGCTTGACCAGCCGCAGTCTGGCTGACAACAGCTCTGCTGCGCTGGATCAGAGGCTCAGTACGTTCTGGTCTCTTCCTGGTTCGTTCAGCGCGCCCCTCGCTGGTTACAGCCAGTCCTTCCAGCGTCGTCGTCGAGCCAGTTCGTGAGTCGGTAACAGCCGTAACTCCAGACACCGATGGCGTTGTAACAGCCGCACCTTCAGACACCGATGACGTTGTAACGACCATATCTCCAGACACCGATGACGTTGCGACAGCCGTATTTCCAGACACCGATGACGTTATAACAGCCGTATCTCCAGACACCGATGACGTTGTAATAGCCGTATCTCCAGACACCGATGACGTTGAAATTTGGCCAGAGCCTCCGGCGGAAAGGGTCGACGTGGGGACCCTATCCCCCACCATTGGGCAAGTAACAACAGTGGCACTTCCAGACACCGATGACGTTGAAATTTGGCCAGAGCCTCCGGCGGGAAGGGTCGACGTGGGGACCCTATCCCCCACCATTGGGCAAGTGACAACAGTGGCACCTCCAGTCACCGATGACGTTGGAATTTTGCCAGAGCCTCCGGCGGAAAGGGTCGATATGGAAGCTCGGTTCCCCGCTTTCGGGCAGGAGGTCGCAGAAACGGATTGTGCTGCCAGTGCTGCCATGTTCATCCGTTCTAAGTCCTGCAGCTTAGTGGCAATCGGAGTGAAAATAGGGGTATGAACAGGGGTCTCCAGTGCCGGAATAACCCCTACTGGCTCACAGGGCAATGTACTCAGTGGTACTGGACTCACTGGTACTTGCACCACTTCCCCCCCCCCTGCCGAGGGGGTAATTCCTGCGCTGGCAACGTGCACTAAAGGTGTCACAGCAGGTGGTAGCTGAACGGCTGCTTCCGTCACTGGAACAGGATAGGACAGGGCTAAATTCGGTGCCACGGACGCCGTGGGGTACGGTGAGAGCTCAGGCACTGACAGATTCGGCACCGGGGGAGACAGCATACCCGGAGAAGGGTACCCCATTGGTACGCCGTACGCAGCCGCTGGCAACGGAGTGGTATGCGGCCACAAGGCACGTGGTGGCAGTTGGTGCTGCTGACCGTACTGCTGTTGCTGCAGAAAAATTTGCTGTTGAAAATTCCTCTGGTGAGCTAAATCATCACGGGGCTGCGGCTGCCAAAATTGACCGGCTGGCGTTGTCATAATTGGGCTACCGTTAGAGCTGCGCTCGTCATACCCACTGTGGGGGCCGGAAAAATCGTACGAATTCCGCTGAAATTGCGGCGGCGCCGTCATAAAATTACGCTGCGGCAGTTCGTGCAAAAATCCGTACGCAGAATTTACATCCAGCTGTTGCGTTGAGCCAACGTACGAGAGTCCAGGTTGTGTGTGCGCAGCCGATTGCGGAAAGACGTGCGAAACAATTCTCGGGTCGAGCGATTCAGAGTAATTCGCTGCCGAAAGAAACTGCGATTGCTCCGTGGAAGCCGCTACAGCCGTGTGCGACGGAATTCCATGCTGAAAGTCCATGATTGCGCTGTGAGAGAACGCACGTAAACGGCAGTGAACTCACACAGTACGGGCGATAAATTTTTTGCCGATTGACGCCGATTTCGGTTTAACGAAAGGCAGATCCCGCGGAAAGGTACCTGCAAAGACGGGTTACATCACACTTGAACGTGTGGTATATGCATTCAGGAACAGTATATGATATTTTCCGTCGAAATTCGCAGCCCTGACGAAAGGCGGACGCAATTAAGCGTGTTTTACGTCGTCGTCTTCAGAATTTTCGTGGGAACCCGCGGAAAGGCCTCGCGGAGAAGTTGTGTGCCGATAATTGTACAGCCGAAGTTCAGTCGGCACTAACAGGTCGCGTCTAACGCAACCACGCTGATACCAGTTGTTCGGGGGTGCTCTCTAAGAGCTTCTAAGTCTACTTAACAATACAGGGAACCTAGTTCAAGCCTGCAAGAGATATGTATGGCTGTAAGCAAGATACATATATGTGAATCGGATCTTTCTTAAATGTCGGAGTTACAACAGCCAGGTGTGGCTGTTCAGTAACAAATTCAAAACTGTTTTATTCAGCCTGCTCGGCTGCTTTATGCCATGGTTTCCGATCTCGACTTTCGAACTTCACTCGATGTCGACTCCTGTCAGGTCCCATCATACTTCATGAGAACTCGAACAGTCACATCATAGAATCTGCCGACTAGCCCAGTTATATCATCACTGTATTCCGAGCCACTCCATATCACTCTGAATAATTATAACTGTGCTGACTTGGCAATATTGGAGGCCATACCAGCTTTCCCTCCAATTTCTCTGACTGCTGGTTTTCCCACCAAAACTCACTTTCGGGTCAGGTATTTCTGTCAGTCATTTCTGTCAGACCCCCTTGTCATCTGGTCACATAAATGCCTGTCACTGATGACTGTCATCGTACCCGTCACTCGTAGCTCTGACGCGCCATCATACTGTCTCGTGACTTACCCTAGCACAATAGGACCGGGCATCATTCTCTAAGTCCCTGGCCAGGTCAGCATCTGAATAACAGAACATGGTGATGACCTTGACCGGAGTGCGGAGTCTCGGGATAGTAGAATGCCAGTGAATAGTGAGCCGTGCTGTCCATATACTGCGCAATTCTGATAAGAGCCTTCATGGACTCCTCAGAAGGGCATGATACAAACTGAGCCAGATAGATTACAGGATAGTAGCAATCAGGTCGTGAGCCACGGGCCAGCCATAGCAGTGAGCCGAGGATAGATCTGTAGCTGGGGACAAGGGACAGGTCTGGATCTGCTGGTTTCTTGATGATGAGCTTCGGGTCCATAGGAGTCCTGTAGGAATGAGCTGTGATGTTGTTGTTGGCCATCAAGTCCTTGATCTGTCTGGACTGACAAAGGTAGATACCAAGCTGATCCTGCCTGACCCGCATCTGGAGAACCGAGGTGACCTCTCCGAGATGCTTAGCCAGAAACCTGGCTCTGAATGCTGCCCAGAAGGCATCCTCAAGCTCTGTACTGGCGACCAGAATGAAGTCATCCACATAGACTACACACATGGCCTTAACCAAATCAGTGTAGATGAAATATATGCAGTCATCATGAGAGGACTGCCTGAATGTGACATCGCCGAACATAAAGCTGAGCATGAATATCTTAACCAGTCTCTGCCAGGAAGCACCAGCCACCTTAAGGCCATACAGTGCATAGTGCAGTAAAGCACCACCGAACCCCTGATAGGTGTAACCAGCCGGAAATGATACCCATGCTGGAACATCCAGCTTAGCATTCATAAAGGCCTGGGAGACATCGAAGTGGCTCATCTTCAGACTGAAGATGCTGCCGAAGATGAAGGCCAGTCTGAAGGCATAAAGCTGAGGTGTGGTACAGGTGGTCTCCCACGGAAGGTAGCCGTATGTCTGCTTACCATTGGCACACAGTCTGGTTTTGAAAATCTGCCGTGTGCCAGATGGTGCTGAGGGGTCTGGTTTGAAGGGTCTGGAAAACACAAAGAGAGTGGTCAGGCCTTTGGTACCCGAGGGAAGGTGTCCCGGGACCATTTTATTGTCGGCGGCCAGACCAGCTACTTCGGCATCCATAGCCTCCTGCCACTGAACTGCTTCTGGAGTGGAAAGTGCCTGCTTGACACCATGGACCGGTTTGAGCTGGGGTGCAGAAATATTGAACATGTGCACCACCAACTCTCTGGGTCCTGATCTGATGAAGCTGTCAGCTGAGGTGTACTGCTGTGGAATGTACTCGGGGCGGACATCTCTGCTGGGATCATCGGAGAAGGGAAGGAAGGCGGCGGCATGGGTGGACGGAAAGCTGACGAGGGTAGCAGGAAGGTCCATATGCCAACCATAGGTAGACTCGGGAGTAGCTTCAAGGAACTTAAATAAATATCTCTTGGCAGTATTTGCGCCAAGTTTCGTGCGCTAGGACGCACGGGAAGCCCTCGGCTGTTTGGCATCTTTTTTTATTAACCCAAACCCAAAACTGCCTTGCAGAATTAGAGTTATCATGCACTCTAAATAACGAAACCTGGCAGATACGTGTATTCATAACAATAATATGAATATATCCTGGAAGTTTCAGGGCCTACCGTCAAGCATACTTCAAACAGTCGCATCTTGACAAGAGGCGTTATGGGTTTGGATTCTCTTGTCAAGATGCGACCGTTTCGAGCATACTCGAAGGCATGCTCTGAAACTTACGGGATACATTCGTATTATTGATACGAATATATCTGACAAGTTTCTTGCGCTAGAACGCAAGAACACCCCTCGGCTGTTGTGAATTGGTCGACCCTATCTTGAACCCCATCGACTTAGCTTGCAGTCGCGACTGCAAACGAAGCTGATGCGGTTGCAGATGGGGTCGATCAAGAGCTCAAAAAAAGGTATTCGCCTTGTGAATACATATATCTTAGTTACGAACGTTGAAAAAAAATGTACTTCATGTAATGTGATGAAAATCACAAGGGGCTGTGCCTGCAGTAGCGCAACAAAGTTGGGGCGGGCAAGCGATAACTCGCATTTCCATAGTTAATAACTAACAAATGCGCAAATAAAAGTCATTTCGCGCAAAAAGTCATTTCAGCGCACTAACAAAGGCGCAATATATATATGGCGCTGGCGTACGAGCGGACTTCGTTAGTCTGTCGCTGTCGCTGTCGCTGTCGCTGTCGCTGAAATGAATTTTTAATATTTCAAATAATTACCTTTCGCCGTAGGATTAAATTTCATGTTATCCTGCGTCCTCAGTTCGATCTGAATGGTTTTGGATTCGGTCTTCTCCAAGATGACAAACGCCAAATTTTGGCGTTTTGCTCACTGTGAACAACGACAGCGACTGACGATGACACGATGCGGAGTGGCACGTTCTAGGGCACAAAAAAATGGTTTCACTCAGAAAGTGGTGGAGTCGCCGAACATAGAGACATCAAAGGCTGGTTCCCCCAGCTCGGCCGTAGCCGTAGGAGACCCATGAGTAGTAGCCCAGGCACTGTACTGACTGTTGGACCACATCCAGTCGGATGGGTCCCCTGATCTATGCTTCTTCTTATTGCCCTGAAAGGCCTGAAAGCTGACATCTGCTGACTCTGGCTCTGCCCAAAGATAGTCTGTGCCATCATCAATGATAGAGTATGTCCGGCCAGAGTCAAGATGGGTATATGTCATACTGATGAAGTCAGGTGATGAGAAACCCTCCCGGAGCATAACTCGGGTTGACAGGAGAGTTTTGGCGCCGTGTTTGAAATGGCAGCCAGGAATGCTGTACTCATCAATGTCACCAGTCAGTATGTCTCTGCCGATCAGTCTCAGTGTGCCAGTGCCATCAGTCCGTGAAGCGGGTCCAGTCATGACTGTACTGAAGGATATGGTCCTGCTGGTATCAAGGTCAGTGATCCTGTGTCTGGACCCGGTGATATTGCCGGTTGCACCGGAGTCACAGACAATGCCATCAGTGCCAGAACTGGTGATAGAGTACAGATGTATCATGGGGTCCTGGGAGAAGATGACTGAAGGGGGTGCACAGAATAGTCCAAACCAGGTACACATCTCCAGAGCTGTGTCGCCTACATACTGCATGGCGCCGTAGAGCGGAGTCTGAGTCACAGGGCTGCAGACAGCGGAGATCGGTGACAGGTGGTGACCAGCCTCAAAGTGAGCCTCGACGAGGAACTCCTCATAGACACTCTGGTAGAGACATGTCAAGACCAGGCCAAGGAAGGCTGTCAGGAGCAGGGCTGACACTGCTCTGTACCTCTGGCGCCGCTTCTCAAGCGCCTGAAGGAGACAGATCTGGGCGGAGCTGTCTGGTGGGGAACCGTCGGAGCCACGAGGAGAACCATAGTGGCGGTGCTGACCAGAGTCATACTGCCAATGCCAGTCGGAACCAGAGGAATACCCAGAACCATCACCAGAGGAACACTGCCGGGTGGCAGACCAGTCAGAAATGACACCAGTGCCACCATCAGGTAAGCCACCATCGGATAAACCACCATCACCAGACCAAACTGACTGGACTGACTGGACTGATTGACTGTACTGACTGACTGCAGTACTGCTTTGCCCACCTCCCATCTCCCCCCCCGGTTGACACAATGTCAATCCGTACCACACTCCCTGAACAGGTGCTGCGGCTGAGAGGGCCTCCGCCGAAGCACTTGCCAGGAAGCAAGTGAACAGGGCGAAGGACATGAATGCACACCGGAAGATAGAGACACCACCTCTACCGACACGCCGTGGCGGTGGAGGTGGTGCCTGTGTGTCAGACATGTGCGTGTCACTAGCCAGGTCAAGCGACTCATGGACCGGAGCGGGGACAGGAGGACACTGCTGAAGGAAAGAGCGGGAGAGACTCCCTTCTGTAGGGCGACCTCCGAGATTGATTCGGAGTTAAAGTTTGTGGCCGTGTCAGTGCCCCCAGTGTGCACCCGGTGCTCACTGGCTGGTGGGCAGGGAAGATATCTTACCGCGATTGGCCGGCCCCGGGCCGAACTCAGTCGCCAAAAAGAGGTCCGGGCCGACGTGGGGCCGATGGAGAAATCGTATTGGGGCCGAACCGCATTCACCCTGGAAATGACCCAAAATGGTGCTGGCCGATTGGGCCGACATCGGGCCGATCGTACATATCGTTGGATGCCCACCTCAATTTAGCCGGGCCGAATCGAACGGGACTGGACCGACTGGGGGCCGAACGTATTTCGAAATATCAGGCTCAGCGAGATTGAACCGACATTTACTATTGACATTTACTAGACTTACTTGTTGCATATGTTGGCTTTGATTTGTTTAACGCGTATTTGCCAATATGGTCATATCTCGAGCCGTACTTATCTATTCGAGCCGTAATCTTGATATCCTTGTAGAGGACATCGAGCCCGACATTTTGAGCTATCAAACGTTGTTATACGATTAGTATTTCTCATAACGAGCATATGTGGGGGCATGTATGTAAACTGGCGGGCCATTTACAAGTATGGTCATATCTCGAGCCTTACTTATCTATTCGAGCCGTAATCTTGATATCCTTATAGAGGACATCGAGCCCGACATCTTGAGCTATCAAACGTTGTTATACGGTTAGTATTTCTCATAACGAACATATGTGGGGGCATGTCTGTAAACTGGCGGGCCATTTACCAGTATGGTCATATCTCGAGCCGTACTTATCTATTCGAGCCGTAATCTTGATATCCTTATAGAGGACATCGAGCCCGACATCTTGAGCTATCGAAAGTCGTTATACGGTTAGTATTTCTCATGACGAACATATGTGGGGACATGTCTGCAAACAAGGGAATATGATAAAAACACATTTTGAGGGAAATATGGACCGGGCCGAAATCGGGCCGAACCTTAAAATCATGCGAAGCCATCTCAATATCATGACCTGAAGGGCCGAAGGCGGGCCGAACCGATATCTAGCCCGGACCGGGCGGGCCGAAGGCGGGCCGAAGGAAATTTTGATTTGGGGCCGTACCAACTCAAAATAAGATATCTTCCCTGCTGGTGGGGACACTGACACGGCAGAGCCTGCATCAGACAGCAACAGGTCAGGAGGGCCAGGTGGCGGGGGCGTCACCAGAGGGGCTACACCCCTAGCTCCTAGTGAACTCTTTGATGGCAAAAGGTTACCGTGGCAAACGGTAGGGGACCTGTAATCCTCCTCCCACACCCGCTCCCAGTGAACCTGCTCCAGGGATTTCCCTGGAGCAGACAGGGGGGAAGCAGGCGGGGGTACCGCACTGCTCCGTGACCCCTCCCTCAACAAAGATGCACTGTGAGTGTGGTGTGGGGAAGAGTGCTCGGTGGGTGCCGGTGCCGTGCACATGTCACTGTCCTCACCGTCACCCTGCACCACCGTCATTCCTGCAAACAGAGAGCAAGTCTCTGTAAGTGCAGGGACGGTGTGTGTGTGGTGGACGGGTGGGGACAGTGAGTCACACTGTGCTGCAAACAGTCCAGCAGACACCACCGACGAGTCTGCTCGGTCCTGCGGAGCATGATCCACAAGAGCCGACCCGTGCGGTGCCTGCTGTGTCCGGCTGGAGTGGTACTGCCTGCAGCATGCGAGCACCACCGTAGCCGTGGACTGTGCAGAGTGCTGTGACACATCGAGGGATGCATCGTGCTGTGCAGAGGCAGGTGCAGAAGCAGGGATGTCAGGCAGCAAGTAGGGGGGAGTGGGAAAGGGGTCACAAGCCTTCTGTTCTGTGCCGGTCCGGAACATCCCGAAGTGCACTCTTCCGAGTGACAACGAGACATTCTCGGACTGTGCACAGAACTTTTGGAATTTGGCTTCCGCATGTTGTTGTAAGCGGTCCCACTCCTGCTGTTGAGCCTCGGAGAGGCCGTCCCAGTCCCCATCGTCGTCAGACTCATCGGAGTCCCCGTGCTCCTGACTGGCGGAGTGAGAACTCTCCTCACCCTCACTGTCAGAGCACGAGTCCTCCTGGTACCCGACAACTGCTGGGGTGCCGTGCAACAGACAGAAGGACTCTAGCGCCTGTTCAGACTCCTCGTAGGCAGTCTGATACTGGGCAGCTAGAATCTCCGTCCGAGCATGCTCCGCAAGCAGCTTCGGGTCTAGATGGAAAGCATGAGCCGACATCAGCTTCGGGCAGTCGGCAGCCCTGTGCCCCTTTGACCCACAGGTCCAGCATTCCCCTCGGAACTGCTGGGTCTGCCGATCAAAGACGACACGGGACTTCCCCTTGCCCTTGCCTTTGCCGGTCTTCTGCTTCCCTTTACCGCCTGTCTTACCACCCTTGCGGGGAAAGACTCCTGCACGGTAACCAGAGCCAATCCCCTTAAAAGGATTAGAGCGACGAGGCGGAATGTACTGGCGGAATGAGGTGCGGTCAGGGACTCCCCTGCGGCCATGTGCACCACGGCTTCCGCCGTGATGCGAACCTGCATCATTATAGAAAGCAGCCGTTAGTGGTGACTTGAGTTTCGTCCCCGCGTTCCTGTGCACTGCCCGTGTCTCACGGAAACAGGTCAGCAAGGAAAGCGAGGAGTCAGCATCGAGCTTCTCCTTTGTGTAGGCATCATGCACCGCCTTATAAAAGACGGGACAGATCCTACGGAGAAACAGTGCAATCCGTGCTTTCTCGGAGATAGCAACGGTGCACCCAGGACCCAAGTCAGACTCAATGGTGTCCAGAGATGTCTGGAACACATCAACGTAGTCCGCTGGATCCTGGCCAGCCCTCAAGTCCACTCTGTCACCAGCGAATAGGAAGTCCGCAGCGCTGAACTCCTCGTGATCGGGCACAACGTGCCTCACGAGATGAACAAGTGCGATATTCCCATCCCCTGGAAAGAGTCTGTCAGCCTTGCGCAGGATACGCAAGGCGTCTCCTGCGCAGAGCGACTGGAGCAATTCCAACAGCAGGAGATTCGCTTTCTGCGGAACCTCCAGACTGTGGTTTTGCAAGTCAAACATCAACGCCATCTTGGGGTGAACGAGTCTGAGCTTGGAATCGAGTTGCTCAACCAGGATGTCCAAGAGCAAACGAGCATTCTTCTCGTTGCTAGTGAACTCCCAGGTCTTTGCAGACTCTCCAGGCTCGACGCATTTCCCTTTGATGACGCTGAGTAATGCATCGAACTCCGCCGGCTTGCGCAAAAGCTCCCATGCTAGATTGTTGCAAACGGATAATTCTGACGTGTCCGGAGCATCCGCTGGCGTAGGCGTGCCATTCAAAGCACCGAATTTCAGCTGACGTTTTCTCGCCCCTGGGGTGTGTGTCAGCAAGCGTCTCGGCAGTACCGGCGGTGTGGCGTACGGCGTGGAAGACATCTAGATAATCAAGAAGAAAAGAACTACAAGCAAGGTAACACTAGCAATCCCTAACAGGAAATAACAAGTAATCAAGCAATCAAAATTCACAACAGGAGCACCAAGAGGGTGCCGAAAAGAGAAGGGGGAAGAAAGCCTGTGATGCAAAAACAACACAGTTAGCAGTCAGTGGCGATGGTGGGAGGAGCTTGTCGTTCAGTCCCGCGTTTTTGAAGAGTACTCGCGCGAGATTGCTAGGGTCCCTACGGTTGATCAGGCCGTCCCAGGATTTTCCTAGCTAATTTAAACGCTGAAACGGAACGTACGATTCCTCTCACTCACCACTACTTGCCTACTTTACTTCCATGATCCCTACTTGGCGCGCCCCCTTGGCGCTTCCCTAAGCGTTTAGCCGACCATAATCGGCTCCTAGCCTTAGGTCGGTGGTGGGGCCAAACCTGCGAGAAGACCCAGTCAGAAAACAGACAGGTCAAACAGGAAGCACTGCAACGCTCAGGGTTTCGCAGGGATGCACCTCGGGTGCCTGCCTTGGCTGAAGAAGAGATTGAAAAGCGAGGAGAATTAATACATATGACCAGGGCCCAGGTGCGCGAGGCTAGCGCGCTACAGTGGGGACTTGAGCTTGTCATCACGGTGCCTTCCGAGGTGAGACGTCTGGCGACAGAGGTGGACTGGAAGTCCATCGATGGCGTGTGGGACCCATGGGCAGGTACTGGGGTCATCAGTGAGGTGATGGTGGAGCAATGGCCACAGTTGAGATTTATGAACAATGACTGGAACCCTCAGTTGGGTTGGTCTGAGGCGCGTGATGCACTTCAGCCAGGTAACTATCGCATATGGAAGGAGAAGTATGGTGTCTGTGACGCTGTGGTGATCTCTCCTTGGTTTGCCGCGTTGGATATCGCGTTTCCATTGGCATTTATGGCCAGCCGCGTGGTGGCATGCGTGCATGTTCCCTCTTATTATCTGACAGACATGACCGAAAGCAGAGTTGCGTACTTCAGACGATTAACCCTTAAGCCGGTGGTTAGAATTCGAGGGTTTTCTATATGTGTTGTGATAATGGATTTTTGCGATGTATGCTTAGTCACCAAATGCCCGTTTACTTTACCAATTATTGCATACCTATATTACCAACTATTTGCGACACTACATGTCGATATATGTCGAATATATCCACTCTTATATGCGCACATGGTTAGAATGTTTTCGATTTTACAGGCACGATTTAATTTCATCGTCATTGTTGACGACATCTGCTCGACATATTTTTGCACAATTTTGGAATTAAATCATCGACCTTGATGATACGTTCCAAGGATGATTCACTTGCACCGATGTGCGTTCATCTGCCTATCGTTTTTTGTGGATTCATTCCAAAAAAAACACTAAAAATACATATATTTCACAATATTTTCCATACTTAAGGAATGTTTTCCATACGTAAGGGACACGTGTGGTGATTTTTGCGATACTATGGGTCATATTCCATGATGATAGCCACCAATCACTTACACAATGATCGGGACATGGCCCATGATGCAACGCGTGCTTGTAGATAAGCCGTAGGTAAGTATAACGTTGCAGTTTAGGCGCGTTTTGTATGTTTTGCAAGATAAAATTACGCAAAAAACGTACAAATGTGCAACTGATTCGCGACAAATATGCGGGCACGTGCGATATATATTATGCATACGTGCCCCGCACAAGTACGCTACGCTTACATATGCACACAACGGTGTACGTGCAAATACCCAGTGCACAAATCATGCAAGGTATGTAACCGCAATTGCCCAAGCAGCATATACTTTGCCATCGCTTCTGGGTCAGATCTGACCCAGATACCGGCTTAAGGGTTAAGTCAGTCTGGACGCCTGCATGTGATCGGACACCTGGAGCATGGACCTATTGGCCGCAGGTGTATGTGGGTCTTGGTGTTCAAGAACCCTTTGGTGAGAGCCAGGATGTTACAAGGTGGAGAAGGTGAAGGCATTGGCATGTTTACCTTCAGTCTGGGCAAGTTCATGGCAGATGGAGATACGACTCAATATGCTGAACAAGCCCATATTTGAGTCTGTGCTACTGCAGGCAGCAGCCACAGATGGGGGATGTTAGAAATTTGGGCTTGTATATAAGAGCTTGGCATGTGATCTCAGAATATCAGAATTTCAAAAAATTTGTAGCTCTATGATCGTGTGCTGTGTTAAGATATGCCTGGATGATTACCGACACATGTGAATGTTAAGGACAAGTTTGATACATACGCGCGAGTGTTGAGGTTGCTCAGGTCTAGCCGTATTTGTCCCATCATATGCACGCGTTTGCGACAGCTGTAACAAACGCCGGCCTCCCATGGTACCGTGCCGGGTTTGTCCAGCTAGTGACAGGCGTGGCAGATATGACGAGTATGGCAGATATCGCGTGGGATGACTGCTCGAGAGAAATAGACTTGGTGAAGAAGATATGGTAATTATCAGGTGACCGCGAAGTGATAAGAGGATATGATAGTTACAAGTTTGCCACTGACGTGTCAGTCAGAAGACGGTAAACGGTAACATTGTTAAAGCTGGCACATAATAATGACTTTCTATTGGCAGATGAAGTTTTCAGGGCGGAAGCCTGTTACAGTTTTTGCAGATGTGACAATGACTCGAGATATAAGTAAGCTCTGACCGCAGGTCAGAACTAGAGGACTCAATATTGTTTTGCCTTCGCAAGTGCTAGGTGGCTGTTCGCGTGCCAGTGCTAGACCGCTAAGACAGTTCTGCTCACAGTTTTGTACAATAATTCGTACTTTTGGTTATTATGTTGATCTTTGGATGAATATATTTCACTGCTGTTTTTATCTTTTTACATGTTAGAAATTTGGGCTTGTATATAAGAGCTTGGCATGTGATCTCAGAATATCGGAATTTCAAAAAATTTGTAGCTCTATGATCGTGTGCTGTGTTAAGATATGCCTGGATGATTACCGACACATGTGAATGTTAAGGACAAGTTTGATACATACGCGCGAGTGTTGAGGTTGCTCAGGTCTAGCCGTATTTGTCCCATCATATGCACGCGTTTGCGACAGAAGGTTTAAAACCTTGAGCGCGGTAATGGATGTAAGTACTCGAGCCTTGGGGGCGCCTGGTAGTGCAGATGGCAGACCGGTGAGAGGCCGACCCTTGTGCTTAAAGAGGCTGAACTCGTCACTGCGGTGTGCCATGGGAAGTGTAATGTCATCCCTGACAACAGGCGGCTGAGACCTGTATAATCATCCTGAGCAACAGTAGAAGATCTGTATAAAAGACTTCACAGGTCCGACGTGGCCAGCGTGGACATGACCTTCCCTAGTGGCTATTACCCTTCGGGTGGCTTAAGCCACCCTAACAGCGATTTAGGGTGGCTTAAGCCACCTTAACGTTTTCAATTATTGCGGGAGCTATCGGTACCGGAAACTAGATTTTTTTAGCTCAAAATGACGGCAATAATGTCTTCTTTTAGACACTATATGCACTGTTCGGCGAGCCCAAGTTCCCGGTGAGCAATTTGGGGAAGTATCCAAGAGGGTGCAACATTTAGTGAATTTTGAGCGATTTTCCCCGGTTTTTGCATACCCATGCTACTTCAACCGAGATTTTGAGGGTCAAGATGACCTCGGATCAAACTTTTGGCAACACACTGCAGAAAGAGCAGCTCGAGATCTTGACATCATAGGTCTCCAAATTTTGAAAAGCGCCTTCGAGGAAGCTCCCGTGAGCTAATTGGCTTAAGGTGGCTTAAGCCATCTTAAGGAAAATTGGGAAATACCCACCCTACTTCAACCGAGATTTTGAGGGTCAAGATGAACTCAGATCAAACTTTTGATAAGACACTGCAGAAAGAGCAGCTCAAGATCTTGACGACATAGGTCTCCAAATTTTGAAAGCACCGCCGAGGAAGCCCCAATGAGCCCTTCAAGTTAAGGTGGCTTAAGCCACCTTAAGCTGCGGGTAATAGGCACTAGGGGGGGGAGGAGTTGCGCTAGGAGGCGAGCACAAGAGCCCGAAACGTTAGTAAATGGGCAAAAACGGCTAAGTACAAAATAATACAGTGCTCGGTACGGCGTACACTAGACTAGAGAACCGATATGACTGTGAAAGGCTCTAGACGGTGTACGGAGTATAAGAGTGCAGTAAGTTCCTAGTTGAGTTCCGAGTTGAGCTCTGAGATGCATAAGAGCTCAGGTGTTGCCAGTTTCGGAGAAGACAACTGAACTGAGTACTGAAAAGTAAGATAATGATTGTAAAGAAAATAAACAGCCGAAATCGCTACCTTGTATTGAAAGCATACACCCGAATATATAAAGCATATTCGAATAAATAAACACCCGTAGTATCGAAATCATACTCGTGCGGTCGTTAAAGATATAATATAGGATAATTAAGAAGATGTGGAAATAGAAGAGCTGGAGAGTGGAGTCTCCTATACAGTGCGTCACATGTGACGCGCCTGGCAGACAATATGCATGCCTGCGCGGGCCATGCTGCCATCCATGCGCTGCTTTTCTCACTATGCGTGTGTGTGGTTATCCTTGGGCCGACGGACTCCTTTGGCACACCGTAGCCGCGGAAGACCGGCTGCACTATGTACCCACGCCCTTTTCTCACTGTGTGTGTATGATTATCCTTGGACCGACTCCTTTCGCACCCCGTAGCCACAGAATAAGAGCGGCTGCACTATGTACCCACGCCGGGGATCAAAGGATTCGGCACACACTTCGGGACACTTATCCGAATTCTCAGGGGCTTACTAGTGAAGAATGGGACCCCTAAGCCTCACTGAAGACTGAACCACCCGAAACCCTCTGCATCCGCGCACTGCTGCCTTGTGCCTGAAGCCGGCTCATCCCTGCCCTCCGAGCTGCGCGAGCCATATCTCCACCATCAATTCTACGCGCAGGACCGCCCCTGTGCTCCCTGAGCCTCACTGGGCCACCTGAGCCCCTTTGTGACTGCCCTGCCGGCGCACTGCTGCTGTGTCTCTGAAGCCAACTCACCTCCGCCAATCGAGCCACCCCTCCACCATCAAGCCCACATTCTGGACCACTCCGCTTCCCCATACACGCCCTAGAGCCTGGTCTCAAGAGGGCTTGCCCACTCACCCCACGGCTAGTATAATCCCCAGAGGATGTCTCAAGGGGCTGAGAATGATAAACTGGGCCGCTCTCATCCGAAATTCCGAATTCCGAACCTACGCCCCTGCCACCAACTTGCGCCTGTAGCCCTCTAGGGTCTTTGTGAGGAAACGTACGATGCCAGTGCTGACGAGTTCAATGAAACTGCGGGATTTATTTTGCAATTTTCGTGAACTGACCTTACTAAAAGACCCTCCACCGTGTTTGTGTCACTTGGCTTCCAACGAACTACCTCGTGTTGACGGACACGTGTGTGTGAGGACGACGGACCTACATACTGGACCTCTGGCTATCTTGAACAGAAACTTGAAGGACACGCCAGTGGTGAAGGTGAACTTCGTGAAGGACATGGAGAGGGCCTGTACGGAGTTCGGCGTACAGTTCTCTGGAGTCGCGAAGACTGTGGGTGACCAGGCTCTTCTTCGTATGTTACCTGTGACACTGGTACCAGACGAGGGTGAGGAGCAGGTGACACTGTCACACGCAGTACAACGAGTTGGTGGGAAGCTGCTGCGCTGGGTGGAGTTGAGGAACAGCGAGGGGAGCATGGTTCAGAGGACCTTGTACGAAAGGTTTGAAGTTCTTTTACGTCGACTGGCAGTATGGAAGGGGCTGGGCGTGCACGTCGACTTTCTGGAGTTGCTTCGCTATGTCGCGAAACGTATGTTATTCTGGAACCAGCGCGTTACGAGGGATTACTGGATCACAGACTACCAGGATCAAAACGTTCTCCGGCGAGTACTACACCTTCTGGTGGAATGCTTCGGGTCGCCTTTCGACTTCAACTTGGATGCCACGTTCTTCTTCACCCCCTACAAGGAGGACGAGATGTTCGGTGCTGGAGTCGATGCGTACTCCTTTCTCTGGCACTTCTGCAGTCTGGCCAACCCCATATACACGGTGGAGCGTATCTGGCAAACAGTGCAACATGCAGTGAGATCGGCACGTACGGCGAAGACTACGTCGAGGACAGTGATTATCGCTCCGTCTTGGAAAGACTGGACTGAAGAAACTGGTGTATACCGCCTGATGCAGCTGGCGAAGCACAAGTTTAAATTCGTGGCACCGCAGGCAGCTCTGGGCTACGTGGACAAGTCGACGGGTGCACGTTTTAATGTGGACGTCCTGATTGTCCAGAACACTAAAGCTGCGAGGAAGTACCCGATCACTGCTGCGCACCTGGCAGTTCTGAGAAAGCACTTCGCAGGGAGGATGAGCATGGAGCCACGGTATGACGAGTCTTGGCACGTACCTCTGTGCCCTGAACTAATTGTGCTTGCGGATGCAGACTGGGAGGTGGGACCTGTGCCCAGAAAATTACTGGATCTTGAGCACTCTCTGAAGGGCGAGGCCACCCTCAAGTGGCAACAGAATCTGAGGCTGCAGCAGTGGATGGCAGATTTCTTTCTGCGAGATGAAGCTGTTGATGCGGGTGACAACAGCGAGGCGGTCAGTGCTAACGAGTATTGTCGGGTACTGGAACGGCTGTGTGCTGGGACAGCGCGTGTGTATCTGGACAGGAACGCGGGCGTGGGTGCGTTGTTATGCCAGAGGCGGTATTATGACATATTGGTTCACGAACGCGAGACTAGCACTGCGTTATTCGAGCCTGCTGGACGGACTGAGGCCGAGGTTGTCGCGGGGATGTTGACCGACTTTAACAGATTTATGCTGGGTAATGTTTGTAAGTTTCGTCGCACGGGTACTTTTGGTGCTACTTATGCACTGCTGAAGGACAAATGTGTAGAACTTAAGAAGTATCGCCCAGTACAGCCTAACAGTGGTGGACCGATCGCGCCGTTGCAGAATTTGTCAGGACGAGCGATTGAGTTTATGGTGGAGCAAGCGGGGGGCTCGTTGACGTTGGGAGGCACTCACCGTTTGATGCAGGCTGTGCAACGTTTTAATGAGAAAGCCCAAGGTGCTCGCGGTATTTATCTGTTTGGCTTTGACGTGAAGGATCAGTTTTCTACTCTGGAACACCGTGGTTGTGAACGTGCTGTTATTTCTATTGTGGAAGCTGCGTGCGCTAAGTCTGGGAAGAATTCCGTTCTGGTTAATGTGCGTGGCAGCCGCGGAGTGCAGTGGTATGTGCGTGGGATTCCTTTGAAGACTGCTGTACGTTTCACGAAGCGTAAACTTATTCGTGCACTTTTACTTTCTTTAACTAACAATTATGTCTGGATTGCTGGACAGTTGGTTCGTCAGACACGAGGTGTTGGAATGGGCGGTTGTGACAGTCCGGGCCAAGCACTTTGTGTGTGTGCTTACGGTGAACGGGAATTTACACAGAGTGTTCGTGCGGATCGCCGGTATTTGTCAGCAGTGAGACAGGCTGATGACGGTTTGGCGATGGTTTGCACGTGGACGGGTACTGATCGAGAGTGGCGGAGAATTAGACGGATTTTACGCCGCTATCGTGACAACTGTTATCCTCCTGGGATGCGAGTCTTCCACCACCGCCTTGTCAGGCATGCCACGAAACATTGAGTGCCCGGTGTACAGCTCGTACATCAAAGCTCCGGCGCTCCACATGTCCTCGCTTGGATGACGTGGCATGCGCGCCTGCTCCTCCGCCGTTGCTGCGCGCACAACCTCTGGAGCTGCATACCTGCAACGTATCACCAGCAACCTGTATAAATTTGGGCGGAATATAGGATATCACTGCATTATAATATTCACTCTGGCTTGCCACCACGCATAGTGTGATTCGTGCCAAGCGACGGAGGCATCCGATTGTTAAATCAGACTGTGATAAGAAGCATGTCGTATGTCCTGGCGCGACGGGGCATACAGGGCCACACACGAAGCGATTCACAGCGTGAAACACACATACTGTAGGTATGAGCGAAGGTCGCTGCACACACAGCATTGGATATCACTGCATGCTGCTGCTCCTCCTACTGCGGCTTGCAACTGCGCACGGCTGCATGGCTGCAAGCAAGGCGGCCGCAACCCATGCGGATCAAGTGAGATCGTGTATAGTACTCATGTAAAAGGGCTTCGGTTTTATCCATGTGTCCTCATCATGCTACTAGTGTTCTAAACTCAGTCAAATACTGATGAGATATGGTATATATGTGGTATCATATACTGTAGTATGCACTCTGGCTTACCACCACGCATTGTGCAATTTGTAACAAGCAACATAGGCATCCGATAATTAAATGTAGCCTTGTTTGCCCCGTCACGCCGGGACACACGTCGTGATTATCACGGTCTGATTTGACAATCGGATGCCTCTGTTGCTTGGCACATATCGCACAATGCGTGGTGGTAAGCCAGAGTGAATACTATAGGCATCCGATAATTAAATCAGACCGTGTTCTGGCGTGACGGGGCATGCAAGGTTGCATTGGCGATTCGCGTCAGTCGATAGATATTCTGTCACGTGGGATACGGTTGTGCACGGCTCAAGTATCAGTGGAGTAAACACACAAATGGCTTGGTAGTAAAAGTAGTATGATTTGATATAACCCACAGTTCTGTTATAGTATTCACTCTGGCTTACCACCACGCATTGTGCGATTTGTGCCAAGCAACAGAGGCATCCTATTGGTAAATCAGACCGTGATAATCACGACGCGTATAACCCACAGTTCTGTAAATACCAATACCGGAGCTCTACATTATATACACGGTCTTACACATTCTTTGAGCCCCAACCACCAGCAGGCCTTTTCAATCGACTTTGTGACGAAAACTAAACTTGCAAAGCCTCTGAGCACTTTTTGCAAAAACTAGTCGACATCAGTCATACTGTTGCACATCTCTACAAACTGAGCAGCTTGTTATAGTATGCACTCTGGCTTACCAGCACTCATTGTGCAATTTGTACCAAAAAACAGAGGCATCCAATAGTCAAATCAGACCGTGATAATCACGACGCGTGTACCGGCGCGACGGGGCAGACAAGGCCTCACACAAAGCGATTCACAGCGTGAAACACACCTACTGAAGGTTGGTATGAGCAAAAGTCGCTGCATACTCATATCATGTTAACGTGCACCACATGAGTATTCATACACGCGTAACGCATGCTGCGTTATGAACACATGCATGTAGGCAGCTGGCTCGATAACGCGTACCCTTGGAAAATAACGTCTAAAAACCGAACTTGTGCGTGGTCGTCAGGAACGGATCGTTCACCGCGCGTGCGTATATACTATAGTTGCAATATACGCCGGGACACACGTCGTGATTATCACGGTCTGATTTGACAATCGGATGCCTCTGTTGCTTGGCACATATCGCACAATGCGTGGTGGTAAGCCAGAGTGAATACTATATTATAGTTGCAATATACTAGCAATAGTTGCACTTAATACAAACTGAGCAGCTTGTCCCCGTGTCATACCAAATTTCCTAATTCTCATTAGAATCCAAACACATCTAACCCCTTGAACTGTTCCCGGAGGCAGTTGCACCACTGGATATATCATGTATAAGCAATCAAGTGGCACACCGCGCTTGGTGTGTCTGGTGCAGCTCCGTTCTTTTATCACAAAGTCAAGCTTGATATGAGCACAGATGTGGATGATCACAATTATGGGTTACAGGGCCTGGACCCTCTCAGCTTAGGACTCGATGTTCAACATCTGATAATACCACATCAAACATACAACAAACATCCAAAAGTATGATCACACTCAGATCCTTGATGTAGGCCCAAAAATCCATTAGTATGCTTACAAGGACTACTGTACCAGGCAGTTGCCATCAGTCCAGTAATCGTACGATTTATTAGACGATGACCTTCTGCTGCACAATAATATCATATACACTCCAAAATGCCATAGTATCCTATACAAATGTACAGACATGACACAATTTTCGGGTCGCATAACCATCTTAACAAATATTTAATAATGAATTAATGATGGAAGCATAATTGGATGCGACTCACCGTAAAGTGTACGCAAAATCACGTGTCGCCTGCCCAATAGGAATAGCCCCAGTGAAGTCTATCAGCTTCCACACATCTTCTACAACAAATTTCGCCACGTTGGCTGGTTTGAGGTCGCCATGCACCATCCTCGCCACCGAATGCAGATGCTGCAGCGCGGATAGAACATCCAGCATGACCAACCGCCGGCGCCATGGGTGCAGCAGCCCGCGCTTCCAGGCAAGGTGCTCCGCCAGGCTGAACTCTCCACGCTCCAGCACCAGCTGCCCACCCTCAAGGAGCCCTACTGGCTTCTCCAAGCTGACTCCTGCTATTGGCCGCACAAGCCCTGCCATCGCCCTGCCTATCACATCTTTGAAGGGGGACCAAAGCGCTCGTGGCTCATGATGCTCACCAACCGAGGTGTCTCCTTCCCTTGCCGGGTCGGCATCGGGCGCAACACTGGCGCTTGCGGCCGCCTGCAGTTCCTCGCAGGCAGGACCGAAGCCCCGGAGCACTCTCACGATGTTCGGTCCCGCACAAGCATGGTAGTTAGCCAGCTCTTCAATGTACTGCCGTGATTCGAGAAAGAATTTGATGGCAACTCGGGTGCGGCTGCGGGTGTCGACCGCAAAACACACGACCCCAGCGCTACCTCGCTTCAGCCCGGCGTCATGCTGCAGCTGGTAGTCCCCTTGGAGATGGGTGAGCTGCTGCACATAATTGGCCAGCTTCTGAAGTCGCTGCTGATGTTGCCACTCCTCCGAGTCCTGTGTATCTCCCGCATGGATCGTGAGATCATCACACTTATGAAAAACTGTGCTGTACAGCTCCACTTCCCCTGCCGCCTGAGCCTCCGGTATGTCGACGCTTGCCCCCGGAATTCCTGCAACACATTCAGTGCGTTGCCGATATTCCCCGTGCGGGCGCATGTCATCCACACTCTGATGTGTGTGGAGGACCCGCATGTCTGTCTGCAGCGTAGCCGTGTTCACAGTGATATACGTAGTCATACCACTCTCCTCTTCGTCTTCGTCAAAAACGCCTTCTCCGCTTGACAGCTCGATCATTCTGCATGCATCCTCCATCACCGATAACAAAAGACAGCCGGCGTGCTGGGTGCTATATTATATCACTCTTGAAATACCAACACATCATATACCAATGTATTGATATGACACCATATATTAGAGGTGCTATATGATTATGACTGTGCTGTTGATGCACGTTTTCACACTGAGAATTCACTGAGAGCATACTTTAATGATGTGTGAGGGCATGCGCCATTTATGCACGGACGCATATATGCCTCAGCAGCCCTGTGAAATTCAGCGGAATCAAACCTTTCCGACAACCAACTTGATCCTCCATCTAGCACTGACGATGACAGTGTAGGTTTGAGAGTAGACAGCATCCTGACAAATGAACAATTAGCAGTATGAACAGACACGGATAGGACTCGGCACTGGTCCATTACACTTCTGCAAAATAATAACTTCACAGAATTATTCACAGTGGAGTACTGTTGTGTGGGCGCATTGCAAAGTATTCTCGACGGCTCCCTCCTAGATCCAATGACGGAGTACTCTCGACGGCTCCCTCCTAGATCCAATGACGGAGTGCTCTCGACGGCTCCATCCTAGATCCAATGACGGAGTGCTCTCGACGGCTCCCTCCTAGATCAATGACGGTACTCTCGACGGCTCCCTCCTACATCCAATGACGGAGTATTCTCGACTGGCTCCTCACCATCAATGACGGAAGTATTCTCGACGGCTCCCTCCTACATCCAATGACGGAGTACTCTCGACGGCTCCCTCCTAGATCCAATGACGGGTGCTCTCGACGGCTCCCTCCTACATCCAATGACGGAGTACTCTCGACGGCTCCCTCCTAGATCAATGACGGAGTACTCTCGACGGCTCCTCCTACATCCAATGACGAGTACTCTCGGCGGCTCCCTCTAGATCCCAATGACGGTACTCTCGACGGCTCCCTCCTAGATCCAATGACGGGTATCTCGACGACTCCCTCCTAGATCCAATGACGGAGGACTCTCGACAGCTTCCTCCTAGATCCAATGACGAATTACTCTCGACGAGCTCCCTCTAGATAATGACGAATTACTCTCGACAGCTCCCTCTAGATCCAATGATTATCTCGATGGCTTCATCCTACATCCAATGACGGAGTATTCTCGACGGCCTCCTAGATCAATGACGGAGTGCTCTTGACGACTCCTCTAGATCAATGACGGAGTACTCTCGACGGCTCCCTCCTAGATCCAATGACGAAGTACTCTCGACGGCTTCCTCCTAGATCCAATGACGGAGTATTCTCGACGGCTGCCTCCTAGATCCAATGACGGAGTTAGGAAGAGGTGCACGGCTGATTCAAAGAAGGGTCAGCCACCAGCATCCGACAGCCAAAACTGAACCAGAGAAGTCTGGCAAAACAACACCAGTAGTCGCGAGGATCGCTGACGAACATTTGATGGACTTGCTGGAGATTCTAGCTCTGCAGCCGGAGCAGAGCTTGCTCTGAAGAATTAGCACGCATCATGCCGCTACTGGTAGAGAAGATGAACCTGCTCAACGCAAAGAACGAGGCCAAGTCTAGCGGCACAAAGGGGGACAAGGAGCTGGTACAATGTAGTAAGCTGTTGTGTGTCCTTATTTGCAACACGAGAACCCTGTTGGCACAACGCCCTGCGTCCATGGAGACGCGGATGCCGACGTCAATGAATTATGATTTGTACGGCAACAAACCTTTTGACGGTCTCTCTGAGAGCATTCCGTCCATCCTCGCTGAATTGCAAAAAGTTGGTGCTTGACAATCAATGCAAGCGACCAGGGCTTGATTCGCGCTGACCACCTTTTCTCAAACAGAGAAGAAGAAGAAGAAGAAGCAGAAGAAGAAGAAGAAGAAGAAGAGTGATAAATAGAAATAGAGCTTATGTATTTCAAGGTGACGTTTGCGCAAAGGCCTTTTCTGCAAAAACTTTTGAAAATATTATTATTTGGTAAATAGGTCTCCCACAGCAAATTAAACATGCCGCACACGTCAGGGATCGAAGTGACTACGGTATGGAAAAGTTGTGGCCGCAATACCGCTCAATCATCTCCCAGACTTAACCATACTTAAGCGCATACTTAGATCGCTCGTATCTTGAGATTTAGAATCTGGTGAAAACTTGTTGCAAAAAAGGCCTTCGCGCAAACGCTACCTTGATTTGCGAAGTGACTGGCGACGTATAGCGCACAAAAACCCACGCCGTTGAGTATGCAAGATTCAGGGGCTCTAGAGAGGTACCCGATCATCATCAATTAAATTTGTATATCGCAATAAATTTTGTGTATCTAAGTGAAAAGTGAGACGACATAAAGATATCACAAGATAGTGGTAGAGTAGTTTAGTGGTAAACAACGCTTCTCAATCCATGCAAGCAACCAGTGTTTGATTCCTGCTGACCTCATTTTCTCAAAGCGAGAAACAATTGAATATGCATAATAACTCACGCTGTGCTACCTCTTGTATGTTGTGGTGCACTTTTCTTACCTGCCCCTTCCTATGTTCCCTTTAGGGCCGGCATTATTCGACATGTGCCTCGTGCCTTACTCTACAAGTCTTGCAGGCCCCGTCACGCCGGGTTAAGCGCCGTGTTTAACCTGCACTTATCACTTATCACGGACTTATCACGGTCCGGGTGATCTTGGATGCCTATTATATTATAGCCCTAACCGGGACCCCCAGTCTAGGCCCCAATCTGTGTTGCTAGTCTCCTGACGATGTGATGACTGCCTGTGACTGCCGCATAGGCTATCACTGCTCGTACCCGGTCGGACTGAACACCCGTTAGGTATTAGATCTTAGAGCAAATATGTTTTACAGTTTAAACTCAAAAACTTATCCTCAAACCAAGTCAGCCGTAATACAGCCCACTCGAGGTATATCGGTTTGATACATCTTCATAGGTCGTGGACCCAATCCACGCTTCGTTCCTCTGCTACAGGAACATGGTTGGTTAAAGGACGCCGCTCGCGTTGGTGGTGCGCTATGGGCACAGTGGCGGAACATGGTTGGCTAAAGGACGCCGCTCGCGATGGTGGTGCGCTATGGGCATAGTGGCGGAACGAGAGCATGAGAAGTTTTGGATGGTGAACGCTGATGGAGAAATTGGGATCTGAGTGTACTTTACGACGTGGTCACGCTCAGCCTGGGATGTTATTCAGTTTTGGCCATGCTGAGCACCTGGCTGGAGCTTGGTGGTACTCTATCGCGACACCTCCCACATCAACGGCATCCAGCTTTGGTTTCTTCACTATCTCACCACCCGTCCGGGATTTATGAACTATATTATTCTGGGAGCAAATTTTGTTTATTTCCGGAACAATTAACTTTTGATTTTCCCCGTAACAATGAATTTTGGCTACGGGAAAGCATATTTAGGGTTTAGTGTTAGGTTTTTAGGGTGCCTGGCTACTAGATAACCCTTATAAACTCTCACTAAACCCTAAATATGCTTGTCCGTAGCCAAAATCCGTTGTTACGGGAAAAATCAAAAGTTAATTGTTCCGGAAACAATCAAAATTTGCTCCCGGAAAAATTAAAACCTTCCTTTCTTTATTTCGTCCTCTACAACACGCCCTGCACCCCCTACGCTCTGTCATTTCTACAATGAGTTCTCCACAAACCACTAGGAGGCGCCTCCTCAGGGAGAGCGACCTCGACGCAGCACTCGTCAGGCTTGAGGATGGTGTGCGCAATGCACCAACCACACCCACACCGGCTCTACCAGACCCTGGACCGGCTGCTGAAGGGGAAGCAGCTGGGGTTGCTGCTCGTAAGAAGTTTTACTATCACCAGCTCCAACTGGTTCCCGAGGTTCAAAAACCTCGGAGCAACGAAAATGGGCCAAGCACTTGAGAAAGACCGTGCTTGGCGGCAAATCTGTGAGATTCTCGGCTTAGGACGACGTCGAGAAGCTGGGGAAGCTGTTGGTAGGACTAGTGAGACAAAAAATCGCCTTCGGGTCCAATTCACCGGATGCATGGGAGAAGTTCTGTCGCGATTGACCGGGCCCTGGCCGAGCGAGTCTCTCAAAAAGAGGGTTTTGCCGAAGTTCGGCCGAAAGATTTCTTACTCTAAAGTATGAAGAAATGTGTAAAACCAAGAAAAAACAAATGTTTTTGGCCGATTTGCGGCCAAGTTGGCCGAACGACCTCCGAAGAGAACTTCTCCCCTGACTGGATGTGGCCAGCTTTGCCTTTGACGACCCGCTCAAGAAGGCGCACGAGAAGGTGAATGGGCGTGTCTACAACACACTCACGGACAACATTGTGTCTGGGTCGCTGGCAGACGTGCACTTTGTGGCGCTCAACAGCTAAACAGAGCGGGATGGCCGGCGTGCCATACTCAACTTAATTAAGGGGTAGCCGGCACCGGCACCCGGGCCCGCCCTGCCCCCACAACAGGCGTCGCCCTTGGAGTCTCCACCCTGTATGGATTCTGCCACCCCTCCCGTACATAATAAGATGGCCGCAGTTCTTTCCAAGTTTTCCAATCAACACATCGTGCCGGCACCGGCCATGCGATGGGGGATGCTCGGACGGCGGTGACGGCTCGGGAAACGGCGCAGGCTCCGGGGCCAGCGCAGGCTCTGGGACCGGAGCGGCGTCCGAGGCCCCGGTGGGGCCGATGGCTTCCGCGCCCGGTGGAGGCGCCGGTTACACTGGACCCGGATGCGCTGCTGCTGGTGCCGGCACGATGTGTTGATTGGGAAATTTGGAAAGAACTGCGGCCATCTTATGTACGGGAGGAGTGGCAGAATCCATACGGGGCGGAGACTCCAAGGGCGGCGCCTGTTGTGGGGGCAGGGCGGGCCCGGGTGCAGGGGTCTCCCATCAGGAAGGGTATGCGCAATTAAAGTACCCCACCAGGGCTGACCCGCGGCCAATTATGGCCAAGGATCACCGCCTGGTACGTGATGACTGGGCCTCCGATTGGAAGCCAGATGAGGCCTCGCGTCGTCAGAGGATGTTTGCTTCCCTGAACGCTAACATTTACAGGAGTGTGACAGGCAGGTTCCCTCTTCCTCGGGACCTCGCCGCAATCTCCCTAATAACGCTGCAATTGCACGTTGCGGCAGTTTATACTAGCTGGGCGCAGTCCTTGATAGCGGAACGGGGATCCGCAGGGGGGACCCTTACCGCGGCCTCTGCGGTGACGGGCGGGGACGGTGAGAGCGACCCGGGCTTGCGGGATCTCGTCGTTGAGATGTGCAGGAAGATGAAGCTCCTCGAGCAGTTCCTGAAGCAGTTACGAGGCGGTGTGGCGGCGGTGAAGGCGGCCAAAGGGCAGCGCGGCAGCATGGCAGGATTTCCTACGGGGTCCCAGGCGGTGCCGCAGGTTGGTTTCGACCGGAACACTCGGCGCGCATTGCCCCGGTGTGACGAGTGCTCACAAAAGCACAATTGTGGAATCGTCCACATGCCTAAGGATTGTGTTTTGCAGGCCAAAGACGGTGCTGCGGCGCACTACTTCATGCCCGGAGACATTGAAAGCATGCGCACCCTGGCAGTGTGCCAGGTTTTCCAAGATAGACTGCAAGAGGGGCATGCGGCTGTTGCGGCTGCTTGTGAGATGCATGGGGCCATGGCGGTGCTGGGCCCTGGCGGTGCCGGGAGCACGCTGGTCGCTGGACCTGTCCATATACAGGTTCTCCGTACAGCAGGTACCTGCGGCTGCCGAGGGGGATCTTGAGGCAGAGATCTCGGCCATGCATGGGGAGCAGCTTGAACGCTCCGGTGGCCAAGGCCGGCATCTCCCTCACAGCGGCATCACTCGTAGACGATGAGAAGGAATGTGAGAACGGCATCACGGCTGCGGCGGCTTCTGCGGTGCCAGCGGTGGGGGAGGCTTCGTAGGTGGTGTCTGGCGCTCGTCCTACACCCCCCCACTATCCGCAGGTGTATGAGCACGCGGCCCCCGCCTCCTCCATCATTTGAAGTGTGGTCGTCGGCAGCTTCTTTGCATCCGCTTACCAGGGAGAGCACAGCGCGACGCCACGGCAAGGCGGGTGCCGGTAGCCTGCACGGTGGTGCCGGCGGCTCAGAGCTTTGACGGGGAGTGTCCGATGGACGTGGGTACTCTGCTGGGGGGCCATCCGATCTCAGCATCTCAGCTTTTGATTGTGCCCGACAGCGGTGGCGTGATCAACACTGTCAATGACATCGTACCAGCAGTGTGCCAGCCCACAGCGGGCTACGGTGTTCCGCCTCGAGGAATTGACAGGCAGAGCCTGCTACTTGCCACCCTCTGCTTGCTTTGCTTTTCCAATTTCATTGGTGCAGGGGCGGCAACGCCATCCTTTGGCCCAGCGGTGCCGCAATCTTCCATCATAGCGCAGGGTTTGGCCGGCCCCGCGATGTGCTCTGGCTCAATCTCCATGTATACAGCCTCCCGGAGAACGCTGTGAAGGTGTGGCTTGGTTTGCTCCAAGCCAATGGTGCCGGCAGCGCGCCGGCTGCGGGGAATGCTTGGCCTGGTGGTGTGGACATCCCCACGGACGGCATTCCTTGATGTTCTGGCTCTGGGGCACAAATCTGAAATCTGAAATCTGAATATTGGATAGGTGTGACCCCAGAGGTGCTTTACTTTGTCAACACCAAGCTCTCCAAAACGGCAGCACGGAACCCGACAGTTTAGGCGTTTCAATTTGTTTCCGGCTTGTTCTCTCTGTGCTTTGGGTGAGCTCAACAGCTTTTGCCATATTTTAAGATTTGCTGATCGGAATGGCGCACATACGTTCAGCACTTAACAGCTGGCAGTGCCCCGCACTCTCGCTTAGCAGAGGTGCCGTGCTGAAATCAGCCTGGTAGCCCTAAGCGGGACCCCCAGTGTAGGCCCCAATCTGTTTTCCTAGTCTCCTGACGATGTGACGACTGCCTGTGACTGCCACGTAGGCCGGCATTGCTCGTACCCGATCGGACTGAACACCCGTTAGGTATTAGGTCTTAGAGCGAATATGTTTTACAGTTTAAACTCGATAACTTATCCTAAAACCGAGTCGATCGTAATACAGCCCACTCAAGATATATCGGTTTAATATATCTGCTTATGCATAAACGGCAGAAATATTTTATCACTCTACTAAAAACGCGGCGGGAAACAACTTCGAATCCGGCTTCTGGGGTCATCTTCATGGAAGATTCATCGGACAGTATTCCAGGCCAAAATTGGACACACGATGATGTGAAAGTGTTGCAGAGGTACGCGTGCTCAATCTATCCTTGAGGATCATTAGATTATGTTAGAAAATGCTCCGACATTGACCCGCCCCGCAAACCTTTGCAAACCTTACCAAACCGTTCCATATCTTCATTTGTCCTGGAATGTCATAATTCAGTTGTCACACTTTATCATTGATAATCTGAGAGGTCAATAACATAGTCACTATAAAGTGTCAGAGGAGGGATTGCACCTAGTATGACGGTACCCATAGCAACGCTTGCAATACAGAGCACACACCAGTAACGCCGTAAAGAAACAGACAAGTGCAGTGAGGAATAGGGTGAGCAGCATAGCAAGATCGCCAACAGAACCTGCATCATCAATCAGACAATGTGTGCTGTTATGAAATGAAAAGCAATCGGAGTGACGAGTCGTTAGATCGACTCCGTCCAACATCAACGATTGCCAAGGTATGCTCCTTCCAGCATCATGCATGCGTACTCTAAGAGTACATGCCTTCTTTCGATTGAATCCATTTGTAATTCACTCATCCGGCTTACAACCGCCACACATTGTGCATTTTTTCTCTCTCGATTGAAGTCATGCTGCTACATTAGTGTCTTTGTACACCAGTGCCTCGGCAAAGGTGTGCTCTGTGCCAGTGTCTCTGTACACTGGTGCCTCAGTGACGCTGACATCGTATGTGCTTGATGTTTGTGTTGTATAGCTCGTGCACTACTATGGCTACATTGTAATGCAAGGAGCGTGCAGTGCATCTCATACCTTCCTCAGCTTTGCCTTGCACCCAGCAAAGTAAATCATCAAAAAATTTGCATTCCGGTGGACTTTTTTCTTCATCCGGTTGCGGATCCTTTGGCGGTCCTGATGCAACAAACAATCCAACCGTGTTTGGCACATGTGGTAAGCGTGTTATGGTAATACAGGGTTGGGTATCAATACACATATGAAGGCTTCTTGGGCCTACTAAGTACGTAGGTTCTTTTTTAGGCTTTTGTTTTGAACAAACAATATGAATATTTTAAGCGTTTCCGTGATAACTGTTACGGCTCTTTTAGCTCGTGATAATGACCCCTCAGTAAATCAAACAAATACAGTAAGCCAAGTTACTGGATAGTTGTAACTCAAAATAGTGTTGATCGTACACTGCGCGTGTTACCACAGCATATGATAAGAACCAAAAAATATACGACACAATAATCTCTGATAGGAATAAAATATTCACCAGAGCTCTCAATAAATTGCTGGCTAACTGTAAGCTATTTGGCATTTTGCTTTCGGGCCTTTGTCAGTAGGTGTTGCAAGCAAAACTGCGTGTTGCCGCCGCCGTAGCAAATATATACCCTTCCGAGAAAAGTTTTCCCGCGCATCGCTCCTCCATCTAGTCAGTTACATACTGTCTTTGGTGTCACAGTTGTCACTCAAGCAGGTTTGATCACCAGCTGCAGGCACTTCTGGCTCACGCCATATTCTGTCTTAGTGTTCTATGCTTTCGTAATACATCAGTAATGAACTTCACAATCAGGTTTTCAGGGTATGCCATAAGGTCCTATCTTGCGTAAAAACCTGTAAAAATCTCCCGCGCGTTTGTAATACAAAGCTGGGACAAGTGTTTGTCACGGTCTGGGTGATCCTGGATGCCTCTAATATATGGTATCATATATATAGTATTCACTCTGGCTTACCACCACGCATTGTGCGATATGTGGATGTGGCGGTGTTTTTAGAGTGATATAATAAAACTGGGGCAAGTGCTACCGTGCCTGGAAAAGTTATACATCTCCACTTCCAAAGCTCACTGAAAAGCGTTGCAGCCGTCTACTTTGTGCGTTGTGTTCGCAATATATTGCATCCACCCTATTCTGCAATATACAGGATCACCACCACAAAACAGGGGCACCTACTTCTACTTCAGCATATTATATCACTCTAAAAACACCACCACATCGAATACAAATGTATTGATATGACACCGTATATTAGAGGCATCCAGGATCACCCAGACCGTGACAAACACGACGCTTATCCCGGCGTGACGGGGCCTGCGAGACTTGTGGAATGCGGCACATCATCATATTCTACTTCGACATATTGTATATACACTCTAAAAACATAATCACTTCTTTTATTTCATATGCACATACGTTGTGGTCCCGCATGCTGCACGACATGATTTATATAAACATGGGAAAATGCATACATGATATACACTACTCTGGGGGCCAGAGCCTTCGGATCGGCTATATTTAGATGTTATGACTTAGGGTTTGTAACTGTCATGGAGTCCGAAGTCTCTGAGCTTCTAAAATGTAACAAACCTCGATGCTCGAATCATCGATCCTCAATCGCTTGCGGCTCAGAGACTCCGGTTCCGGAGTAGATATACACATAATTCAATTACACTCTGGCTTGCTACAAAGGACCTGGCATGCACCAAGCAATCTGTGCATATACTTGGTCATCGTGTAAGACCCTGTGTAAGTCATGGTTCGTGTTTACTATTGGTTGGTCTTGCAACAGCTCGTCGTATGCAAATGTGACATGGAACCTGGACGGAGGCTCGTTCTTTTGTTGAACGACGCAATTGATTCTCGATCGCGCACCCTGGACAGCGCCACATACAGATATCCGTGCGAGAACGCGGAACGT